>BLKR01006864.1:0-48601 GCA_011170035.1 Teleogryllus occipitalis | reverse complement strand
AGCACCTGCTGCAGTTATTGAACGGTTGAAGTTATTGTAATGCAGTTTTCACGGAAGTACATGAGGGATTGGGTGTCAATACATGAATTAATTTGTATTTTATTATTTATATTGTTTGAGATACTGAGGTAACTTTCTTGTTTTCAAATGGAGTTATATTTTTTTTAGTTGGTCATGAATCCAATGATATAAATAATGTCGTACGTTACATAAGCATTATCTTGAGTAATTTTTATTTTTTGCGAATCGCGTTTCATGGGTAATGTAACGTCCCGAACACGTGCTACTCTCCCTACTAGGGAGAGCGCGGAGTGACCTTGGTTACTAGGCAGTTACGCATTTAAAATATACGTTAAACATGCAAATCGCAAAAAAAATCACAATTACTCAAAACTAGAAGTGCTACAGAATGGTACAGACTTTCTCGTAGAGAATTTTTCTAATTTCCTTGGTGTGGTCTGGCTTTAAAGTCTTGCTCCATTCTTTGGCCAGCTGCCTTCTATCGCCGCCCAAAGTACATTTTTTAAAACATTTTCTCAACTTTTTGCTTTCCTAATAGTACCATCGAAATATTACTTCCAGAACGATAAGAAAGAGTAAAATCTCGTCTAAATGGCAATTTTTGATGAAAAATTGGGAGCCGTTATTAAGAAAATGGCGTTTAAGCGTTACTGTAAATGCGAAATTTAAAGCTTTTTTTTTCACAGCAATCAACTGAGTTTTCAAAAAACTTCAATTAAAATAATTTGAGGTAATTTAACTTGGAAATGTAACAATATTTACAAATTGCTTATAATATGTATATTAACGGTGTGAGAGGTATTGAAAAAAACTTACATTTGTGTAATTTTTGTAAAAACTAAACAATACCCCAAAATGAACTTTACGTCATATTTAACAGTACCATTACCACTATCCGTTGGAAAAGTTTCAAGATAAAATTTGGAGTTAGTTTTTGAGAAAATGGCGTTTGAGCGATTCTGAAAAGGCGGAATTTTGAGCTCCTTTCCACAGAAAACTGCTGAGTTTTCCGAGAAACTTTATATGACATTAAAGCACGTCTATTAAAAAATATAATGATGGAAGAAATCGCCTCTAATGCAAGTACTACCGAAGTGAGAGACAAGTATAAAAAATTGCATTTTTTATTTTTTAAAAACAAAAGAATAGAGCTGTATGGCGCGTACAAGGCTGTGTATAACAGCATTTGTGCCCACGTAACGGGCACACTGTACGGCACACTGTACCGGCCAACATTGTTGTGGCCCACTGTGGCCGCTGTAGTGTCGCGCCGTGAGCACGACCAGTAGGGAAGTGAGAAGTTCGGGAAGACGCCACCAGGCGCAGGGCAAGCGGCGGCGTCTGTCTGTGGTCACCGGGCCGTGTCGGCCGAACGATCGCAGGAGCCTTTCCCCTCCTTGCCCCGCCATGGAGGTGGGGAGTAGAAGACTCGCCCTGATGCCTCAGGGGGCATATTTAAAGGGCCTCGCCCGGGGCGGTAGGCAGTTGGAACAGTTCGAGAGTGACGAGTAAGTGCCTAGGAGTAGTGGTGATTGCGATCAAGTGCTTGTGTCTACGGTGAGTTTTTCTTCTGGCGGACTGGGACCTGGACTGTATAACGGCTTTGATTTGGATTGTGGTTTTCTGGAAATAAAATTGGTGAAAGAACTGTTGTTGTTTCAATCTTGTACATAACAGTTCTAATTGGCGACGAGGGTAAAGCAAGCGATGGAAGAAGTGCTAAAGCACATTTTGGAGTTGCAGCAGCAACAGCAGCTGCAACAACAGCAGTTACAGCAGCAACAGCAGCAGCAGCAGCGGCAACAAGAGCAGAATCAGGTGTTGTTAGAGGCAATAAGAGCATTGTTGACCGCACGACCAGAGCAGCAACCAAGATCGCATTCGGCACCTAGTTTTCCGAAATTTGAGCCGGATAAAGATATATGGACTTCATACCATGCCAGATTGAACCAGCATTTTTTATATCATGGGGTCACAGATGATGTAAACAAAAGAACTTTCTTTTTGAGTATCTCAGGGAGTGAGTTATACGAACTGTTGCAGAAACTTTTTCCGTTGAAAAGAGTAGAGGAAGTGGAGTTCCCGCAACTAATGGAGAAACTGTCTTCACACTTTGAACGGAAACCTCATGTGGTGGCAGCAAGGTACAGTTTTTTCAAAAGTAGAATCAAGCCGGGGGACTCGCACAAAGAGTGGGTGACGGAGTTGACAGGGTTAACAAGGGACTGTGCTTTCAAGTGTGTTTGTGGTTTATCCTACGCAGAATCATTGATCAGAGACATGATAGTGCAACATACCCCAGAAGACAAGGTAAGAATGGAAGCTTTGCAGCTGGAGGATCCTTCCCTGGCCGAGGTCCAAAAAATAGCTACAACTTTCGAAATCACCAGTAGAGCAGCGAAGCAAATAACAGATCCTATGGAAGTGATGCTGTTTTCAAGAGATACAGACGGTAATAGGGAATCACAGCAGAAAGCAAAGAGCCCGCGGAAGCCGGACTTAAAGTCGTGCAGATTCTGTGGAGTGTCACATAGTAGAGAGAAGTGTAAATTCAGAAATGCGAAGTGTTATTTTTGTGGAGTAACGGGTCACATTCAGTCGGTGTGTCGGAAGAAATCAAGAGGAGCTCCAGGTACGAAGGAAGACAAAGAAAGAATGGAGGTAAATATAGTGAATGAGGTGATCAGCAGTGGAAATGAAAACAAAGTATTCGTGGATTTGGAGGTAGCAGGCGAGAACATCAAATTCCAGGTAGACACTGGTTCACCAGTCACTTTAATTAATTTGCGAACATATCGCAGATTAGGGGCGCCACAGTGCAGTTGGGCTAATCTAAACCTGTGTTCTTTTGGCAAGGACAAAATTGACGTTAAAGGTATTTTTCGAGCAGTGATTGGTTATAAGGGAGTGCACCGGGAAGGAACTATCACAGTGGTGAATAGGGAAGACACGACTGATGTGATGGGGATGGACGTGTTTTGTGCTTTCCATTTCAAGATTGAGGACCGGATAAATTTAGTGTCCGAAACGGTGCCTTTCGGCGAAATTGAAATTTTGGGCAAGGATTTTGAGAACTTGTTCCAGGATGGTCTCGGGAAAGCCAGCGATTGGGAAGCCCACATCCAGCTGAAAGATGGCGCAGTTTCTCGATACTGCAAAGCGCGGCCCGTTCCTCTGGCACTGCGGGAGCAGGTGAAAAGCGAATTGGTAAGACTGCAAAAGCTTGGTATTATTACGCCAGTAAAAACTAGTGTTTGGGCTACGCCGTTGGTAGTGGTGAAGAAAGCAGACGGGACTATCCGTTTGTGTGGGGACTTTAAATCCACGGTGAATGCACAGCTCGAGATTGAAAAATATCCTATTCCCCGTCCAGAAGAATTATTCCAAAAGTTAGCTGGGGGTAAATATTTTTCTAAAATAGATCTTCGAGATGCCTACCTACAGCTCCCATTAGACGAGGAATCTAAGCAATGTCTGACAGTGAATACGCCGTTAGGGTTGTTCCAGTATGAGAGACTGCCGTTCGGGGTAGCATCAGCAGCCCCGATTTTTCAAAGATACTTGGAGCAATTAATAGCGGGAGTGCCTGGAAGCATGAACTATCTCGATGATATTGTAGTAACAGGTAGGACAAATAAGGAGCATATTCAGAACCTAAGGAACGTATTGGGAAGGCTGCAGGCGGCCGGTTTAAAAGCAAAACTAAAAAAATGTGAGTTCTTTAAGCCCTGCATAACTTATCTAGGTCACATGATAGATAAAGAGGGTATTGGGCCGACGCAAGCCAATGTAGAAGCCATTGTGAATCTTCCTCCACCTAGGGACATTAAGCAGCTGCAATCATTTCTAGGCAAGGCAAATTATTATGCTAAGTTCATTCAAGATTTTTCTGAGGTAGCGGCACCGCTCAACGCTCTACGTAGGAAAGGAGCCAGTTTTTTGTGGTCGCCAGCTTGCAACACAGCATTTGAAAAGATTAGAAAGGCGCTCGTGGAGGCAGTAAAACTAAGGCATTTCGACCCTGACAGAACACTCATCCTGGCAACGGACGCGTCTGACTACGGGATTGGAGCGGTGTTGTCGCAGAAAGACGAATTAGGGCAGGAACACCCTATCGCGTTTGCGTCCAAAACGCTCAATATCCATCAGCGTAGGTACGCTCAAATTGAGAAAGAGGCACTATCGATAATATTTGGTGTGCGTAAATTTAATGAATATTTGTATGGGAACAAGTTCCTGATCGTTACCGATCATAAGCCCCTAGTGGAGTTGTTCCATCCGGCGAGGAGGATCCCAGATAATACACTGCGGAAGATGCAGAGATGGGCTTTGTTCCTGTCAGATTATAATTACCGTATTATGTTTAGATCCACAGCTCAACATGGCAATGCAGATGCCCTGTCCAGGCTGCCGGTGGGACCAGATAATAAGTTCGACGAACAAGAGCTGGAATGTCTGCAGCTGGACCAGCTCCAAGAGGAAGCAGTTCTTCAGTTTCCCCTGGACCAGCGGGTGATAGCCGCGCAGACCGACCGGGACACTCAACTGGCAAGCATTAGGGCTTTCATCAGGTCAGGTAAAAGGAGTCCCGCAGATAATTTGGAGTCCAACCCACTCTGGAAGTTCAGGGAGAGGTGAAAAGTTAGAGCAGGAGTGCTGCTGTTAGAAGCCGGGGACCAGGTGAGGGTGGTCATCCCGGCAAGCTTGAGACAGAGGGTCCTAAGCATTTTGCACAAGGGACACTGGGGAATTGTCCTCACCAAACAGCTAGCCAGGAAATACTGTTACTGGCCTAGTATTGATAAAGATATAGAAACCAGGGTCAGGTCGTGTGAACCGTGCCAGGCGTTCCAGAAAAGTCCAGGAAGCAGTTTTAAGGAATGGCCGGAGCCTCAGGAGGTTTGGCAGAGAGTCCACATCGATTTCGCGGGCCCCTTTCAAGGAAGTATGTGGCTAATCTTAGTAGATGCGTCATCAGGGTTCCCTTACGTAATTCGCATGACTAGCACCACGGCGGATTGCACAGTTCGAGCGCTTCAGTCGGTATTTTCCATAGAGGGGTTACCGGCAACAATAGTCTCAGACAACGGACCCCAGTTCACGGGGGAGTCATTCCAGAAATTCGGTCAAACCAACGGGATTGAGCACATTCTGGCCCCTCCTTTTCATCCGCGTTCCAATGGGGAGGCAGAGCGCTTTGTGCAGACTTTCAAAAGTGCGATGAACAAGGCGAAATTTGAAGGCAGGGATCAGCAGGAAGCAGTGCTGGAGCTCTTATCATCATACAGAGCTCTTCCGGGAAGAGAAGGAACTAGTCCGGCGCAGAGGCTTCATGGTAGACAACCTCGAACGTTGCTGTCTCTATTTCTCCCGAGGGAAAAGACGTACAGAACCGAGCAACCGAGGTTCGAAGAGGGCGCTAGGGTGATGCTTAAGACACATAAGGATTCACCCCGTTGAATCCCCGGGACGGTAGTGAAAGTGGAAGGAGCAAGGTGCTATACGGTCAGGACTAGAGACAGACAGGTTAGAAGGCATCAGGAGCAGTTACGGCCCCGACATTTCCCGGTGAAGGACCTGGACGGCTCGGAGGATTTAGGCACAGAAGCTGTCTCTCCGAGCAACACAACTGATACTCCTTTCTTGCAGGGGAGCAGGCGGTTTTCTGGGCACCAGCAGGAACACCGCCACCAACCAGGACACCATGGGTGGTTTGAGAGAAAGCAGCCACAACAGGAGTCGCCCCCAACGGGCCTAACGGGGCAGTGCCCGGATGGCGCTCAGCCGGAGCAGACGTCACAGGACACCCCACCCGAGCAGCCGCAACACGACGCCCAGTTCGAGCGGGCGCCACAGGACACCCAACTCGAGCAGCCACAATACGACGCACAGTTCGAGCGGGCGCACCCGGACCTGCTGGAAGAGCAGGAACCGGCAGAGTGCCCTCAACCCATGGACTACGAGGCAGACCGTCGAGGAGCGCCCGGCAACAGTCAACAGGAGCTGTCAGCACCTGAGGAGGAAACTGGGGACAGCCGGAGCGTCGCGCCACAGCGGGAACCGAGGGAACGGGGCAGAAGGGGTCGTCGCCCCAGGTCCTTGTCTCGGTACAGTCCGTACCGTAGCGCCTCGGTTCAACGACCACGTCAGGAGCTGGAGAATGGGGATCACCAGCAACAGGAACCGCACCCAGGGGAGCGCATGGAGCCACCGAAGCTGGACGAGCCGAAACGTTGCAGCAAGAGGCTGCGCAAGAGATACCAGCCATATCAGGCAAAATAAGAAGGGAGGGTGCTGTGTATAACAGCATTTGTGCCCACGTAACGGGCACACTGTACGGGCACACTGTACCGGCCAACATTGTTGTGGCCCACTGTGGCCGCTGTAGTGTCGCGCCGTGAGCACGACCAGTAGGGAAATGAGAAGTTCGGGAAGACGCCACCAGGCGCAGGACAAGCGGCGGCGTCTGTCTGTGGTCACCGGGCCGTGTCGGCCAAACGATCGCAGGAGCCTTTCCCCTCCTTGCCCCGCCATGGAGGTGGGGAGTAGAAGACTCGCCCTGATGCCTCAGGGGGCATATTTAAAGGGCCTCGCCCGGGGCGGTAGGCAGTGTGGAACAGTTCGAGAGTGACGAGTAAGTGCCTAGGAGTAGTGGTGATTGCGATCAAGTGCTTGTGTCTACGGTGAGTTTTTCTTCTGGCGGACTGGGACCTGGACTGTATAACGGCTTTGATTTGGATTGTGGTTTTCTGGAAATAAAATTGGTGAAAGAACTGTTGTTGTTTCAATCTTGTACATAACAGTACTGTATAAAAATAACGTTTAAATTTGCCACTCTGCTTACACTGGTCTGCGATAATTTCATTGCCGCCATCTTGTATTGCTTTTTAGGATTACTTTTGCACCCTCATTCACGATCCGACGTTATTTTTCCTATATCACGTCAGCTTTTTAAAAATCTTATATTACGTTTTTATCACATTCACGCACTGACGCACTGCTTACGTTGTTACAAAATGAATTATTTAATTAAGATTTCCAGATTAGTTTTATTAAATCGGTATCCTGCCGCTACCTGGCAACCCTAAATAATCCGTTCAGTGTAGAGCCGGCAAAACACAATGCAGCAAGTTTTAAAGAGTAGTGACATTTTGTTTTGGTTTGTCCGCTAGTCTGACTTGCGTTACGCATGCAGGTGAAATGAGACGTTTATCTTCATAAGTGTTTTATAGCGAGTAGCATACAGTGCTCAACACGTATTTCAATAAAAAAATGTTGTTTTATTGAAATCATATCAGTATGCTACGTTGTGACTACTAGAACGGTCCAAATACATTCTTCTATGTGTGTGGAAGGTTCGATACGACAGCAGCGCAAAATAACCAAGTTCATGAGAAAGAACTACTACGCCAACAGGTATAAATCTAGGAGACCAAGACTAGCCGTTGGGACCACATAAGGCGAGTACTGAGTAGTTACGACAATGGATGAACGGTGAAAGGGCGTTGCCATTCGAAATTGCAATGGTGTAGTGACAACCTTCAGACCACAGTACCGACTGCCACTTCTGTTTTGTGATTGTGAAGGGATTTGACAGTATGAAGAAAAGTATTATTGTTTATCCAAAGAAAATTCTATCAGCAATTTTATCCGTTTCCTCGTGGTTCTGATGTACCAGTCCCACAGCGTCCAGAAATGTTGTCCAAAATCCAACATTGTTGTATGTGGACATTGTTGTATGTGGAGATTTCAATATTGATTTTCTGAGCGAATCCCACGAAAAAGAGCAGTTTCTCAATTTAATTCATTCTTTTAATTTAGATATTACAGTGAACGTACCTACACGGAATACTCTTAAATCACAAACAGCAATAGATCAAATTATAATTAACAAAACCACAACTAGATATGAAGTAATAACGAATAATCTAGGTTACAGTGACCACGATGCACAAATTCTTACAATTACTAATAACATGAATCCTGACACAATAAATAAAACACGCATGTGCAGAGCATTTACTAAAGTTAACATTAAATTATTTACGGACTACTTGCTGAAAGAATCATGGGAGGCAGTTTATAACGCTATTGACACAAATGAAAAATATAATGTATTTTTCTCAAAGCTTTCATTTCTCTTTAACGCATGCTTTCCTATTAAAAAGAGAAAATTAAACATTTCACGAAAAAGTAATACTTGGATCACACAAGGAATTAGAACATCGTGTAAAAATAAACGTACTCTCTACTTTATTTCTAAACATCATAACGTATCACCCGGTTTCCACGTCTACTTCCGAGAATATAAAAGAATTTTAAGGAAAATAATAGTTCAGGCAAAAATAATGAAAAATAATGAGGATATTTTGAACGCTAGAAACAAAACTAAAGCAATGTGGAACATCGTTAAAAATTCGACCACGTCATCACGACATTTCGTAGAGAATGTTGTTTTAAAGGATAATGAAAGAGAAACAAGAAATCCAGAAAAAGTTGCGAATCTCTTCAACCAACACTTTTCTAGAATTGCGGTTGATCTCACGAAGGGACTAAAACCACAAAATTCAACATCATATGCTTCCCAAAAAAATTTCGGCACGATGTTTATTTACGAAACTTCTTCTAACGAAATCCTCAGAATAGTCAGTAAATTAAAAAATAAATATTCATCAGGTTTAGATGAATTTCCGGATTGTTTATTAAAAACGTGTGCACCTGCCATTATACACCCATTAACTCACATTTTCAATGCTTCCTTGTGCACAGGAATATTTCCAGATACTTTCAAAACAGCAAAAATTAAGCCACTTTATAAAAAAGGGAACAAAAATGAAATTCAAAATTACCGGCCAATTTCTCTTTTGTCAGTTTTCTCAAAAATATTAGAGAGGCTTTTCTATACGCGAATGGAAACTTTTCTCAGGAAAAACGAAGCGTTTTCAGACTCACAACACGGTTTCAGGAAATCAAAATCTACGGAAACTGCCATTTTTTCTTTCCTTAAAGATGTTGCTTCATCAATGGATCAAAATGAAGAACCCATTGGGATATTTTTAGATCTTTCGAAAGCTTTTGACGTTATTAACCATAACATCTTGCTCTCAAAATTACCTTCTTATGGAATTCGTGGTATTGCCCTAGATTGGATAACCTCGTACCTTAAAAATCGATCTCAAAGAGTAGAAATACCGTACTGGCACGAAAGGACATTATTTACTTATCTCTCCAATTCTTTGCCAATTGAACATGGGGTCCCACAGGGTTCGATCTTAGGTCCTATCCTCTTTCTGTTGTACGTAAACGATATGCCCTCATCTATTAAAAACGGAAGAACAGTTCTGTTTGCCGATGACACGAATGTTCTTTGCAAAAAAGAAACAATAAATAGTACAATTTCAGAAGTTTCAAATTGGTTTTGTAATAACAAATTAATAGTTAACGAAGGAAAAACGGTCTCAATGCAATTTTGCGTTTCAAATCGGCAATCGTATGCTCCATTGAAAATTAACAATATGCAATTAACTGATGTTAAGGTAACAAAATTTCTAGGTCTCTCAATTCAATCAAACCTCAAATGGAATGTACATATAACAGAATTAAACACTAAATTAAGCTCATTATGTTATGCATTCAGAATTCTTTCTAATTCTGTCAGCCTTCATGCAGCTCGTTGCGTGTATTTTGCAAATGTACATTCCCGCCTGAGATATGGCATAATATTTTGGGGAAGCTCATCCTTTAGTTCCCAGACATTTAGATTGCAAAAGAAAATTATCCGAATAATGAAAAAATCCCATCCACGTGATCCGTGCAAGCCTCTTTTCATTGAGCTTGGAATCTTACCATTGCCTTGCCTATTTATTTATGAGTCTGTAGTATTTGTCAAAACTGACTTACTTAACGGTGGGAACATATTTTCATGTAATACTGATATTTATAGTTACAATACTCGACGTAGAAATCATGTTCATCAAGTGTCAGTATCAACAGTTCACTACAAGAAATCCACATACAATACATGTACGCTACTTTACAATGCATTGCCAGATGAAATTAAACAATTAAAATTGGTACACAAATTTAAATTAAAAGTAAAATCTTTTCTGCTGCAAAACTGTTTCTATACAATTAGAGACTATACTGATCGCCAAAAAGAAACATAATGTTTACTTTAACAAAAACAAGATATAGTATAATGAATTAGTTTACATTTGCATTGTATAATTTTAAAAAAAGACTCAATATGCCTGTAACAAATAATGTACTTCCGGGTCAATGACCCCCATCTCGATCAGGTTTTTGTCCAGTTTCCCTGATCCATTGAGCAAATGCTGAGATGGCCCCTTGATTTGCTTCTGGACGTAAATGTAGCTTCACTATGCGCACGTTTTGTTGAACTTTCCTTTGCTTGTAGTGGTAGTAGAGCTTAGGGTGAGTTTCTATTTTGTTAACAATACAGAAAAATCAAGTCTGTTCGTTTCTTTACCGTTAAAAATAAGTTTCTATAATTTGGCAACGAAAATATCTAGTTCTTGAAATGTTAATCTCTCGCTTTTTAAATTTGTTGTTATTATTATTATTATTATTATTATTATTATTATTATTATTATTAATCTTTCAACTATTAATAGTTAAATTGTTGGGAAGGGATTCTGAAACTCAAGAAAGCGTGCGCAGATGATTTTCTCCCCCATACGTCACATACAGTTTTTGACTGTTTTTGACAGTTTTTGACTTTTTGACTGTTGTTGACTAAATAAATTAAAAAAAAGTATACCGGATAGGCTGCACAGCGGCTCACCCATGTCTTTAGGGAATTTTTGCACGGCAATACGTTATAGAAATCAGTGAGTTTTTGCGCGCCAAAGCGGATAGCACTATCGATCTTCTGCGCATGCGCAGATACACAAAAGTGATGCGAAACTTGAACTACGCATGCGTAGAAGATTGATAGTGGAGTCCGCTATGGCGTGCAAAAACTCCCTAGTGACAAACTATTGATCTTCTGCGCAAACACATAACGAGTTTTCCATCTCTTTCGAGAATCCGCACAGATCGTGATTGCAGTCAATTCCGGTTCGCTATGCGAAGCGTTACAGCAATCGACGAAATGTCAATCTTTTGCGCATGCGCGAAGTGGAGAGCGAGAAGTGTTGAGAAACATTTTGAAAGTGGTACAAAAGACAATTTTCAACGCTAACCAACCAAACATAAAGCAATGAAGGTGTAAAAGATACAATATTAAAAAGAAATGCTTCAAAAATATGTTTCAATGTCTTGTAACGAGGTGATAACTTTGGTATCTGGCTGCATTTAAAATTCCCGCTATAAAAATTAACTTCGCGAAATACCGCTCAGTCGGCGAACATTTTTCAGAATATGTGCGGTTTTGGGTGGGTTTTCAGATTACGGCAAAGTATCAGTAAAAGTCTATAAATCGCATAGTGAATTCATTGGTTTGGTCAAAGTGAATTATCTCCGGAGAAAAAGAAATGTGATTAAAATGAAATAAAATTAAAAAAATAAAATAGCTGTATCATTTCTAGTTAATGGGTCAAATGATATAAATATTAAATGCTCTAAATTATAAATGTTAATTGCATTGTATTTCTTCACTTGCTTACAAATTTATCAAAAGTTTGGATTACTTGACATTAACTACACCCGTGAACTGTGAAGCGCCTCTCTAGCATTAATTTATCTTCAAATCTGAGTATTCTAAAATTAGGTTTCTCAATTCTAGAACACTATCATTTTGTAATTTTGAAGGCTACCTTGTACCGCAACCTCTGGGTCAATGACAATCTCGATCAGGTTTTTCGTCCATTTTCCCTGACCCTTCGAGTAAATGCTGAGATGGCCTCTTGTTTTGCTTCTGGACATAAATGTAACTTCATTAGCCTATCTGTGCACGTCTTCTAGAACTCAGCCGGAAATATAATTAATAAAATTATCGTTCTCCATGTTGTCGCGGCAGGAAGTATTATTTCTTGACGAAATACATGATGAGGGATAAGCGCCCAAATTTATTGCTGATTTGCTCATGAAAATAGATTTTATTACATCGGAGTGAATACTTTTGTTAACAATCCGTGCAAAAAACGGTCATTTTTTTCTGTATTCAAAATCAAATTAGAATATGGGTTAGGAATGGGATCACTGAATTTTGAAAACGTGCACAGAATTTACTTCTCCCCATAGCACGTCACACAGTTTTTAACTGTTTTTGACGAAAAATAAATAAAAAATTAAAAATACCATGGGGTCATTGGGATTTTGAATCCTATATTCAATGAAAGTGGATCTTGTTATACTTCATGTGAATCTTAACTTATGGAGTTTCTCAGTGTAGGTTATGTCAATCAATTTGGCGTATTATTTGTGTGAAGAAAATATTTTTAAGAAGAATGATGAGTGAAGAATTTGTATACTGTAATTCTAAAATATTACTGAAGAAGTGAATAGTATCTTGGTTAACAAAATGAAATAGGGAAGAATAATATTTGAACTTCTGACATTCATTCTGCTTTTGTTCTTTTTCTTGTATAGTGCATTTCATATTTAAATCCACATTTCTACTTCATTTCTGTTTTATATACTACTAGTATTAATTAATATTAATGAATACTAGTATTAATTCCAAAATTCTACATGTGCTCGTTTGTCAAGTGTGCGAGATCGACTGTCCCCCTCCCCGCAGTCCGGCGTTTTGGCAGGATTGGGCTGATTTACAGCCACCTATACTTGGGTTTTTCTAACGTGGCGGCTGAGGGTAGTATCTCCAAGATGGAATTTGGCACTACTTTTCAAGTCATTCTCAGTCCTGCCGCTAGAGTCGCTTGATCTGCACTGGTTGATGCGGTCGCGATCATGCGACATCTTGCGGCAGGACCAAGAAAGACAAAAAAGGCGCGCCGAATTCCATCTTGGAGATACTACCCTCAGCCACCACGTAAGAAAAACCCACGTAAAACAGCGGATGTTTGTACGAAGTATCTAGCAACCCTGCGTCCGCCTCGACCTACCTTACTTTCGGTGCGCGGAGCGGCGCAGCGAAAGCAACCGGGGACGGTTTGGCGAGTGGAACGCCGGGGAGGAGTGGGGGAAGGCATGGATGGATGAAGTGGAGTGATGAAGGGGTGCGGGGGGCGGCGGCGATAAGGGTATGCCACGTGGTGTGGCGTGTTGGCTGGGATGTAGGCGGTGGCGCGAGTTCAGGGCCGGCCGCGACGCTGCGCTGGTTGCGTGTGGTCGTCACGCGCGCGCCACGCGCCTTTCCCATCCCCCGCCCCCGCCCACGCAGTGGACATCAACACCAACAACTATACTTCGGTTTTTAAAACACGGCGCGTGAGGTGAGGGGCTGTCCTCATGATGGAATATGGCACGAATGTTTGCGCCTTTCTCGGTCGTGCCGCTGCATGTCGCATGATCGCAACCGTATCAAGCATTGGAGATTAAGCGACATCTAGTGGCAAGACCTAGAAAGATGCGAAAAGCCGTACCATATTCCATCATGAAGCAAGTTCCCCCCTCACCCCATGTTATAAAAACCGAAGAATAATATCACTCAAAGTACCCAACACCGAGAGTTGTTTTTAATTTTAACATTTAAATGGAGTAATGGAATTGAAGTCTCTTGATCGAATTCTTTAAATTAATTAGGTAGGTTAAAGGAGTGTCAAAATGTTCAGGAGATACCTACATTCTGCAGGGGATTAAAAATAAACAATCGCTTTCTTTTGGTCTAATAAGCATTGTTTTGAAAAAATAAATCTCTGGACACACATTTGGTAACCCAAAAAAAAAGACGCTTCCCTCATATATTGGCGAACTGAAGTTGTGACTATATTGTGTCTTACTTTATTCTATTTAACCTAATCCTCTTATAATGACCTTTTAATCGGGGAGGCTGTTGTACTTTGAAACACTTGAATCTCGTAGGACAGCGTTTCTCAACCGGTGGGTCTCGCCCTAGGGGGTCGCGGGTGGTGGGATAGGAAGGAGGGGGTCACCTGGATTCTTTAATTGTTATATTTTTTGAAAAGTAAATAAATTTAATAATTTAATAAGCCATAAATACATAGTAGTACATAACAATATATAAAGAACTTTTTTGTTTTGTTTTGTTTTGTTTTGTGACAACCATTACAGATAGTCTTTAGGGCTTATTTGTAATGTCTTGATTAAATATTTTAGAACACACATAATAAATGCGCATGTAAGTAACGTTTTAGTTTGTTTTATAACAGCTGCTTAGTGTGACACTTGACACTGCTTTGTTTTAACTACTCTTGTAATGTCCGGTTCAGATCTTGTAACATACAAAATCAGATCGTTTTAAGAAGACAAACTATTTCTTTATTTTATGTTCTTTCTTGTTTTAATGTTCATCATTGCAGAAAACTCGAGCTCGCAGTGATACGAAGTAGCGAAGGGAATGAGAACTCCTGAACTCTGATATTATTCAAGGATATTAATTTCTTTTCTGTAGACAGAAACGCTCTCTGTTCTCAGCAGATAATATCAGTCAGCAGGTCGTGGAGTTGTGAACTTAAGTCTGCTTTTTTCGACGGCTCGCTCAAAGAAAGGATTTAGAATCATTTTAAAGCAAAGCAAGGAATATAATCAGTAATTACGAAGCAATAGTCTGGCTAGAAAGTGATTTCAAGTGAGGAGATACTAGCTTCGATAATGATGCAAAGAGAGTCGTTTTGAATACCTACTAGAAACGAATTCACAAATCTCATAATTCAGTGGAAAAGTTTTCAAAGTTTCGGTATCAACTACAGATGCCCAGACGTTCAATTTTCTAACAAAAGCATTAGTTTTGTCGAGAACAAAAACTAAATATCCCGTCTTCGTAACTATTTAGTTAATTAAGATGTGTAAAGATGTAACCCAAATATGCCAGCTGAAACAACCATTCTTGTGAGATGAACAATTCAGCAAGTTAATTGTTATCAGTCTGCAAAGATAAGAGCATATCTGACCTGAGTTCAAACAATCTGTTTAAAACCTTCCCGCGATAACCTTCCCTCACTTCAGCATGCAATAAGTGGGAATTAAAAAAACATCCATATCTTCTTCCCACAGCTTGCCAAATAATCGACATTGTAAGGGTCGACTTCTAATAAAATTTGCAACATTAATTACTTGATTAAGAACCTGGAGAAATTCATTGGCCTTTTTTACGCGATAGCTTGGCTTGGAACTGTGGACTCATTTTACATTTGGCATTATTTATTTTAGTTCTTCAACTGAACCACTTTCCTAATCGGTCAACGGTTTTGACCCCTTCACTGCAAATTGCAATCCATTTTCAAATCTACCTCAAGTTGATTTGTAGTTTCAAGAAACAATTTAAATAAACATTCCCTAGTTGTGCGATCTGGCAATGGCTTACAGAACAAAACATCTTTCGCTCTAGATCCTTCTGATTCGAATTGAATGAAAGTAAGTAATTGAGAACAATTTGACACATCAGTAGACTCATCAATGAATGGAAATAACTTCACTGCTTTTTATTTTTTACCCTATTTGTTCCCGAATGCTATCAGTCACTTCAGAAATACTTCTAGCTACACTATCATTAGATAAGGGATTGTTTTCATTTTTCTTGCAACTGCAGTATATATCATAGTGCGTATCATATCAACTGCACTGGGTAGGAGAAGCTCTTCAGCAACAGTGTGTGGCTTACACCTCTTGGGGAGTCTTCAAGTAACTTGATAGAGCATAAAGAGACTTTTCACTACAATTGCCCATTCTGTACTCACCCGTTGATTCCGAAATGCAGATAATTTGCGCTGAAAAAACTCAATAGGTTTCATTTTTGCAGTTGGGTGTTTTATTTTCAGATAACGAATTATTTTAGAAGGCGTCATACTTTTGGTAGATCAAAATTCACAACAAACAACACACTGCGACTGGTTTCCACGTACTGTAAATCCGAACTTTAAAAAGGAATCACTATATTGTGGAATTACCCCTTTTCTGTCCATTTATATAAATAAAAGTGCAGAACAACCATTCTTGGCCGTATCAACTATAATTTGTCCTTATTGACCCTGCTCCTGACACAATGCATACGTATAAAGGTGTTTCTACCTATCACACCTTTTTAATTCCACGAGCTTGAGCAGTGACGAGGGGTGGGGAGAGCAGGAGGGGCCGAAGCGAAATACCCCCAAAAAATTGTTTTGTCTTGAGTCATGCAAATCACGCCCCCATATGGGATAACGTCAAGGAAAGATGACTAGGTCTCTAAGTAGTTTACTTGAAAAAAAAAAAAGAAAAAAAAAAAAAAAAAAACTCACAAATCAGAGAACTGAAACATTTGACATTTATTTCCCTTCATTTATGGGAATTTTGAAGGCAAGTTTGTTCGTTTTTTTACCAAAAATATCATAACTGCCTTGGTTTCAGTGTAACGGTAATCAGACTGGTGGAAAGGTGTTCATCCTTAACGTGATTCGATACCGTGCAAAGAAAATGGGTAGTTACAACTATTTACAAAATTAATTTACATCATTTTGGTTTATGGCTCTCTATTTACATTTACAGAAACGAACTCTAATTTACCTTTTTATCGAAAAAAAAGGACTTATGAATCCTATATTTCCCTTAAGATATTGTTTTTAATACCGACACCACGACATTCGAAAACCCCTGCACATATGCAGGCCCGCTAAGCGAGTTTGTTGCTGACAGCTAGACTATTACCCCGTCACTATCTTGTCTTTTGATCAAAATAAACGTGTCTGGGAGAAATACTTTATTTTGATCAAAATTATATGAGATATAGCATCGTAGGCTTTCACGGCCGGAGTCAATATGAAAGTTTCCGGGCTGGTAGGCCGTGGTCCAGTTGGCATTGAAGGGCCAAACGTTTCGTCCACGTCTGCGGTGGACATCTTCAGTGGCGGCAGCGTCGTGGGGGTAGGCTCCGGGTTGGACAGTCGCCAGCTAGCCGCCGACCCGGAGACTACCCCCTCGATGCTGCCGCCACTGAAGATGTCCACCGCAGACGTGGACGAAACGTTTGACCTTTCAATGCCAACTGGACCACGACCTACCAGCCCGGAGACTTTCACTTATATGAGATAGTTAACGAACATTTACTAAGCGGACTCATAAATTCTTCAGATTTTTCTGACCTACCCTAAGTAGCGTATTTAGTTCAATGTCGCCAACGTTAACTTGTGCAGCAGACGTGGTCAACAATAACCAAAAATAAAAAGAGAAAATGACCGCTAACTTATTCAGGATTCGGTACCCTTTGAATATTTGGAAAGATAATCGGTAACTTATTCAGCAATCGTGGGGTTCAACAATGCCTTTCGCTGGCCACGCAACGGGCTCTGAACACTTCAGTATGCGCACGTTTTGTTGAGGTCTCCTTTTGCTTGTAGTGGTAGCAGTGGAGCTGAGGGTGAGTTACTATATTATTAGCAATGCAGAAAAATCGAATCTGCAGTTAGTTTATCGTTGCAAACAGGTTTTCTATAACTCGGGAACGAAAATGTCTAGTTTTTCAAATGTTGATAATCTCCCGCTTTTCTAAATTTTATTATTATTATTATTATTATTATTATTATTATTATTATTATTATTATTATTATTATTATTGATTTAACTTTCAACTATTTATCGTTAAAATGTTGGGATGTGATCCTGTTACTCAAGAAAACGTGCGCCAATATTCTTCTCCCCCATACGTCATAAACAGTTTTTACTGTTTTTTGACCAAATAAATCAAATAAACAAAAGGAATGCATTCAGAAATTTATCTTATAAGAAAGGTAATATTGTTTTTGTTTAACAAACGCAGTCTGATTATTAAAAGGGAACGTAAACAATATTTAATTTACTCTTGTAGATTGCTTGTCCCATTTCTATTATTTTTGCTTGTCTCTGTTCAACATTTTGAGAAGTAGATGGGATTGTATTTTTAGATACGTCTCCATAAACAGATTAATAGAAGTACAGGGATGTTCAGTGTCTTAGGCTGCGAGAGAATTAAATACACATAACATCAAACTTTAAGTTCAGCACTGTTTTCCTTGAACATAAATAATCACAGAACAACTATTATTCAAGTGTTCCTCAATGCAGACCTAGTAGAGCCAACATAAATTTATACTGCAGGTTATAAACTCCGCGAAATGCCACTATTATTGCGTAATCATGCCAACACGGGGTGAGGTGGGGGTCTCCTTCTTAAGTTCGATGCGTTATGCGTTCGATGCGTTTATGCGATAAGTTAAATGCGGTCGATGACCACCGGTCGTTGTGTTAAAAACTTTGAGAAACGCTTTTTTAAGCCATCCCAGTACTTTTTTTGTACTCTTAGCGACATTTAAGAGAACAAATTTGTAATCTTATAAATCAATGTAACCTTGCCATCGAAACAAATATTAAGACACTCAAATCAAGTAGATATTCAAGATCCTATTACAGCCTATCACCCTTTCGCGCAAATTTACACAGATATTTTCCTTCTTGATCAAAATAGAATATTAACATTTCTCGACGTATTCTCGAAATATGGACAAGCCTGCATTCTACCGGATGGTACAGCACTAGCTGTTTTAAGTTCTTTACGGGTGTGTTTTCTTACCACGGTCTCCCTAAAAGAATTACTCATGATCAATGCGGAGAATTCGAAAATAACATGGTTAAAGAATACTGTAAAACTTCAAATGTTCAAAATTACCATTCAACTACTCCTTTGAACTCATCTAGTTCCCCTGCAGAGGGATTTAATTCAACTCTCCTTGAAAAACTACAAATTTTATGAAGTAAAGACAGTCTCACAATTATCACAATTAATAACAAATGCATTACTAATTAGAATTCCTCCATCCATTCCAAGACAAAACTAGAGGTGCCACAACAGCATGTACTTTCTTGCAGTACTATGTTATTGTAATGTAATATTACATTGTCACAGTTTCCTCCTTTGTTACACTTCAAAAATCGCTTGATTTAGTAAATAAACGAATCGTGAACATTTTTTAAAATTCAGAAGTTTAAATGAAAACAATCAGTCACCCGCGACGTGGATGCCACTAAACAACAGCAATCGGGCTTCCACGCGGTACTGCAGCATGGGTGTCGCATAAGACGTTCGGTGACTTCAACACCAATACGAATTCAGGCTCGTCGAGTTGGTTAACTGTTATTTTCCGCCGCAGGATGCCCTGGCTAGGAAAATTGTTTTTTGGAAAAATAAACAAATGAACGACTACGTATTGTCGTTTAAAAAACAGAAACAATAAAATAGTCTTGAATAAAAAGGGGTGCACATAAACCAGAACATCATTTAAATTACGTACACTCATTAACCATTAAAAAAATTATCCTGAAATCACTTTAATGTTTGTATTTACAGAATGCTGCTTTTAGTTTGAATTCTAATGCTTATTCAGGATCAGACTTTGCCTTTAAATTTAGCTTTCTTCTATTATTGGTTGACCTTGCTACCAGCTGGTGGGGTCTTGGCTAGCAATACCGATATGGCATTTAACCATCAGAAGCTAATTCTAACAACTCACAAAAATAAACCCTCTTTTGAACTAGAAAATCACAATTTTTAAATTTAAACTACAAGAAATATCGAACAAACTGTTGTACAAAGTTTTCATTAACGTTCCTTGTTTCTGTTCCTAATGAACCACTCGTCTTTTATGATTCCCCAAAATTCACCATTCATTCGGTCTTTTTTCTTCGGTCTTTCACGGTTTATTCAAAATTAGGTTTACTATTTTACATTTTAGATTCCAATTTTCCTATTTTACTTAAATTCTAAATTTATTCATAATAATATCCTGTTATAGATTAAAAAAATGTAATTTAATATATTGTTATTATTTTTATAGCACTGAAGATGCGCGCAGTGACCCAAGAAGCTTTCTGGAGAAATAAAAACCCTACAACAGGAAACAACGCACCAATCTGTTTCTATGATGCTCCACACCATTTCCTACCAACCCCTATTTGACGAATGTACTGTAAAACCCGAAAAGGAAAACGGTCGTTGAACTGACTCGGCTAAACGAAAACTAATGTTATAAGTAGAGCTCGGACATGTGGGCACTAAAAAGGTGGAAAATAGGCAGGCAAATAGGCACTTAAAAACTTAGAAATAGACAGTATAGACAAGCATTTAGGAAGTAAAAGCTTAAGCATAGGCAGGAAAATGGGCATACTGGTTAAATAATACTAAATTCTATATGTAATACGTAATGTATAAATTATGAACGCAATTCTCTAAAAACAAATCGAATTTCTTTTATTATAAAAACATTACATAGATAATATTTCCTAAGAGTTGGCTCATGTGGAATTTTATATTTTGTATATTTTGTTGGTTAAACTGATTAAATATTGGATTTTCAAGTTTTGAAAATGGAATGTTTGAGGCATGAGACAAGTTAGTGTTGAAATTCTTTCTTGACTTCATCTTTTGACCGCACTTGCTGAAAAAAGTGTGAATAGTTTTTCTCACTTTTTTTCGCATTTTTTGCATGAGTTGCAGTGATTTTATGTTTAAGAAATATTTTTTGCATAGTCGATCACCTTTTCACAACACTGGCAAAAAAAATACATTTCCAGTCTACCGTAGATGCAGTTTACCGGTTGTGGGTGTGGACCCATATAACAGTAAAAATAAGATAAATAAATGTCATTACATCATAAATCCACTCTTTTAGCAATGCACTTCTTGAAACTTTCTCCTTTAGCTTTGTAGCAATCATGCTTAACAGGAAAAGCAAATTTACTGATCAGGATTATTTTTAGATCTCTCAAAAGCTTTTGACGTCATTGATCATGACATTTTACTTTCCAAATTACCTACATATGGAATTCGTGGTATTGCTCTAGATTGGTTATGTTCGTACCTTAAACAACGATCCCAGAGAGTTGAAATATCTTACTGGAATGATGGAACATTACGTACGCACCTTTCCGACTCTTTGCCCGTTGCATGTGGAGTTCCTCAAGGATCGATTTTAGGCCCTATTCTGTTCCTACTTTACGTAAACGATATGCCCTCGACGATTCGAAACGGAAGAACGGTTCTATTTGCGGATGATACGAACATCCTTTGCAACAAAGAAACCGTAAATAGTACAATATCAGATGTTTCAAATTGGTTCCGAAATAACAAATTAATAGTAAACGAAAAGAAAACGGTTTTAATGCAGTTTTTCATTTCAAATAAACAATTCTGTGCTCCATTGAAAATGAACAGTGTACCATTGACTGATGTTAAGGCAACAAAATTTTTAGGTCTCTCAATTCAGTCAAGCCTTAAATGGAACGTCCATTTAAATGAATTGAACACAAAATTAAGTTCATTATGCTACGCGTTCAGAATTCTTGCAAATTCAGTCAGCCTTCATACTGCTCGTTGTGTATACTTCGCGAATGTTCATTCCCGCCTGAGATATGGCATACTATTCTGGGGAAATACATCTTATAGCTCCCAGACTTTTAGATTACAAAAACGAATTGTACAAATAATAACCAAATCCCACCCACGTGATTCATGTAAGCTTCTCTTCATTAATCTAGGAATTCTACCATTACCGTGTCTTTTTATTTACGAATCAGTGGTTTTTGTAAAAAATGACTTGCTCAAGGGCGGGAATATTTTTTCAGAAAATGCCAAAGTCTATTACTATAACACTCGACGTAGAAATCATATCCATCAGGTGACAGTATCAACAGCTCATTATAAAAAATTCACATACAATACATGTACATTATTTTACAACAATTTGCCAGAGTTTGATTTTACAACAATTTTCCAAAAGTTTAAATCCCAAGTGAAATCGTTTCTGCTGCATAACTGTTTCTATACAATTAGAGACTATACTGAGCATCACAAGAAAAGTAACTTTAATTTTAACAATGATACATAATGCATTAATTACCATTTAGACTGTATAAATGAGTATAAACAACCTGTAACAACTATTGTACTACAGCTTCCGGGTCAATGACCCCCATCTCGATCAGGTTTTTCGTCCAGTTTCCCTGATCCATTGAGCAAATGCTGAGATGGCCCCTTGTTTTGTTTCTGGACATAAATGTAACTTCATTTTCTGTGCACGTCTTCTAGAATTCAGTGGGAAATACAATTATTCAAATTATCGTTTCCATGTTGTCGCGGCAGGAAGTAACAAGAGCCAAAATTTATTGCTTATTTATCTTTGAAAATAGATTTTATTACATGGGAGTTTTTTTTTTTTTCTCCCTTTCAAAATTCAAAATTTATTGCTTATTTATTCTTGAAAATAGTTTTTATTACATGGGAGTTTTTTTGTTTTGTTTTTTCTCCCTTTTAAAATTCAAAATTTATTGCTTGTTTATCCTTGAAAATAGATTTTATTACATGGGAGTTTTTTTTTCTCCCTTTCAAAATTCAAAATTTAAGTAGTATATGACGTAGTGTAGGGATCACAGAATTTTGAAAATGTGCACACAATTCACTTTTCCCCATAGCACGTCATACGCAGTTTTTAACTGTTTTTTTTGACGTAAAATAAATAAAGGCATTCATCAAACTTCGAAACCAATACACAAAATTATCGAAGAAAACTCCGCCTATCGTGTGTAATTCTACCTTCTAAAATCGAAAGATGCCGAAAGATGTTCTCAGAGACAGTTGTGTTCTTGGTAAGGATCAGATAGTTCACTGATCATTGCGAAGATCAGAAAGGCGAGAGCAATTTCCTGTTCTCTGGAGCGCCCTGACTAGCTTCGGCGAAGTAGAACGACTGCGCCTTTTTGTGATTTCCAGACAGCAGAAAACTGATGATGATGGCTAAGCCATCGAAAGCTGCTCTTATTGAAATAAATAATATTGTTGACAATGACAACGCCTTCAATCATTTCGATTATGTAAATGTCAACTACAATTCACCACTAAACCAATATACCAAATAATAAAAGGTTGGAGCAGGTATGTGAAGGTCGCGGGCAAGGTAACTAGAGCTTGCGGGCACTGCATCTGAAGAAATTGGCGCGAGTTTTAAAAGTAGTGGTTATAAAAATGCTATGAAATGCCACTTACTCTGGACACCTGTCCGTGATGTCCGTCCGTAAGCGATAATTGTTAACTTATAGAGACTTGCTAATGTATTTCACATTATTGCTGAATACACTAAATAACTGAATGATTTAATATGACAACACAAAACGAAATCAAGGAAAGAATTCGCCATTCAAACATTTTTCGGTCACTTAGCAAAGATGTTTACATAAGGGAGAATATTCAGTATGAAAAAAACTTCAACCTGTAAAAAGTCGTGATGAATATAAACATTATAAAAATCTCGGTTATTTGATAGACAAAATCTGGCAAACATTTTTCTATGAAGGCACTATTCACCGCCTCGCGCCGCTTCAGCTTGTGCATGTACACCTCTTTCTAAATTTGAAGAGGAATGAGTGCGAAGTCAGGGGAAGTTGTCCGTGCCCGTAGGAGCGCCAGGCTCCCCTGGTGGGCATGCAGTTAGTGCGGGCGCGGTTTGACATGCCTGCCCTGGACCTCTCTCGCATCCCAGTCTCCTTATCTCTCTATCGGTGTAGTCTTCGTTACTCAATCCTCTTTTCACAATTGCCTCTTCTGCTCCTTCTCCCCATGTAAGTCTATGTCCTCCTCTTCTTCGATGTGTAGCTGGTTGCCATTTCCACAATATTTTCGGCCTACATTCTTCGTTCGTTCTTCTCATGTGCCCATATCATTTTAATATTTTCACTTCTATGGTGTTAATTATATTAAAACTTACTTCCGTTTTACATTAACTTCTTCCTTCTTAACTTCATCCATTAAAGTCAGTCCGCAACTTCGGCGCCAGAAGTACATTTCCATTGCTGTCATTTTTTTTTCTTTTTCTGTCTTTATTGTTACTTCTCATACCTCAGACCCATAAAGGGCAATACTCTCTACAACAGTTTTATACAATTTTCTCTTCACGCTCATACTTAATTTATCTTTCCAGATCATTGTATGTAATTGTATCATAACCATTCTGTCTGTTGCAATTCTGTTTTAATAGCTTGAGTACTGTCTCCATTTGCATTTATTTCTGAACAGAGGTAGGTGAACTTTTGACAGAGTTTTACTTCTGAACCATCATCCAGTTTCAGACTTTTAGGACTTCCTCCTACAACCATATACTCAGTCTTCTTAAGGTTTATTTCTAATCCCATTCCGAGTGCTCTTCATATAATTACCGCAGCACAAATAGTGAATCATCTTCATCTTCAGCGAACTCCACCTCATCATCTGCGAAGTGTAGAGAGAATGACATAAAGTCACCAATTTTCATTCCCATATTACTACATTTCTTCCTCCATTCTCTCAGGGCTTCATTCAAATATATTTTAAACAGTCGGGGCTACACAGCTCCCCTGTCTTAAACCTTTATTTACTAGAAATGGTGCTGAAACATTTCTTCCTACTTTTATTTGGTCGTATTATCACTATACAAATCTTGTACAGAAATTGTCATATTATAATATTACATAGCAATCAACAATATCGCGAGAAAGTATGTGGTGTTGTAGCATCACTAGTTTTATGAAGTTTGAATGTATTTCTAGGAAAGGAGATTTGTCCTTATGTTTGGATTAGTGTTCTGCCTATTCATCATGTGCCTATCAGCAATTGACTAATGGTATCTTCAAATTCAAGATCACGCCACCAGACATGCAATCGCCCTTAACGATCATATTGAACAAGAGCATTCGCGTCGCTCCAGCACTTCAAACTCTCGATTGAATGCAAGTTCTTCATTACGTATCAATACTTTGAACATAACCTCCATCGTTTACATATAATCATACATGTCTTTTAATTTTTTGCAAATTCACGCTAGTGCGATTTGCGACTTGACGATCACAATGTTTTATGAAGATAACTTAATCTTTTTGACATTAAGATGGCTGTTTACGAAATTATATGACTCAATCATTATTTGTGACTGAGCATTTAAAAAGATTCTTGCTTTATTTTGAATTCAACAACTGCCGTAGTAATCTTTTGAATTTCGACTTTACTCTGTGACGTTTCACACACACTGTTTTCAAGAACTACATAACAGTCGACTGCGGTTATAGTGAACTTCTGGGGAGGGACTAAAATGTTTGGTTCACTATATCAGAGGTTCACTATATCCGATGATGTCAAAATTAAATAGAATTTCTCCCCAATGATTGATTTAATTAATATAGAGATACAGCAAAATTCATTAACAGCACGAACTGAAAATTTCAATATCTTTACGTGTCTTTAATAAATTAATTATTTTCAATTTTTGCTTCATACATTTTACATTAGTAATTTCTCTAGATCCTTCTTCAGAGTTTGTGCTCTCTCCATACTTGACTCTGCATTGTCCTATGTCTCTAAGTATTGTAATTCAGTCTTGACACCTCTCAATGCCTCTTGCACTGTTGTAACACCGACCAACTCATCTGAAGGCCCTCCTTCTCGTGCTCAATAACATACGAGATCCAATTAATTTCCAGGATTTATTTCCTACGTTCACTATAGCCGAGGTTCAGGTTCGCTATAACCGAATCTTCTTATTCTTATTTGTATTGTAAATGAAACGGGAGTAATGACTTAAGTTCATTATAACCGAGTTCACTATAACTGGAGAGGCTATATTTCCCTTACACTTGACATATAGAACGTAAAAAGATACGTCATTAATTCTAATAAAATTTAAGTTATAAATAAATTGCAGACGCGTAATGTTATATAACATTACGCGTCAGAATTGTTACTTTCATGTATTGTGAAAGTTGATATTTGGCAATAAATAATTTTCTTGGTAGTATTAGAGGCAAATTTAACGGAGTGTCGACAGTGCAAAATATAGATTTAAGTATTTCATGGAACTATTCAATATGTAACTGAAATGTAATAAGATGTGTTTTTCTTCAATAGAGCGTTTCTTTTAAATGTTTCCTCCGATAGAGCAAAATACGCAGGTTTCATCCTCATGCACAAGTTTCATTTTCGCAGAATTTTCGAATATTGGAGAGTTCAATTTTTTTCAGAGTCTTCCTACAACTACAATATTGAAGATGAAGAAATAAATGTTTATCCTAAATGAACTTCATGCAATTATTTTAAAAAAATCAAAAATGCTCCAATATTTTTATTTCAATTTATTTCCTGTGTAGAACAATGTAGGTACACTTAAAAGTGGTATTGGTGTCAATTGCGTTGAACTCCCCCAATTTTCGAAAATTGCAAAAGATGGAAATAAGCAAGAATGTAAGTGCTTTTGGAGCACAGTACTTTCGTTATTTTAACATCAGGACCAATTGATGTAATGTATTTATACTCAAGGTCGATCCGACATTACTTACGTATGCTCATGTATTACAATTACCTATTTATTTATTAATGACATTCCTGTTCCACCAAGATTCGATGAATATCTTTACGCAGACAACTTAGCTTACGTAACAAAGACAAAAACGGCACGTGGGAGAAACGAAAGACGAGTATTTGACATCCTCTGGTGTACAGCACAACAACTTACAAACTGGGCCAGTGATAACAATATTATTATCAATCTCTCGAAATGCCAGCCAGTCATTTTCACGTGGCAAAACAGACGTACACCAATTAACGAACCGCCCCTACGAATTAACAACATCGACATTCCATGGACAAAATACGTTAAATACTTAGGACTGGCTAAAAACTACTGTGGACCAAACACATAACTGAAAAAACGAAAAAATCACATCGACTTCTAAATGCACTCTCGCCATTTTTATACATCTACAACACGTACGAGTATGTTAAGCCAATAATAACATATTCCTGCGAGGTCTGGGCGACGTCATTCCTGACTAACCATCACAGAGTAACAAGAATAGACAACGGAATAGTTAGACTTATCTTTACACCCAAACCAGACCAATTTTACTTGACAATCAAACAAGACAACATGAACCTTCTAACGACCGAAGTTCACGCAGCAGCCCAAAATAGAATAGAAAAAGCAATAGCCAACTCCTCCTTTAAAAATTTCATCCAACCGCACCTTTCCTTCCGAAACAGATTAATACCTCACAATAGAAAAAGAACCTACTCGATATTTTCACCCTCCCAATTTCACCCGCATGCCCATCACCATAAGAACGCAACAACCCATAGCTCTAACACTCTCTCTAACACTCTCTCTAACGCTCTAACAACCTTCAACAAAATAACCCGTCCATCACCAACACATTACTCACTTTAATAAAATAAACTTATAACTCTGTGGAACCTAAATAAAATAACCTAATTTCCCCATCAAAACCTCAACAAAATAACAATTTTTTTACAACCAAGATGAAAATAAAACAAAATCTCCTGCAAAGAAAATCCATTGCCGGTTCTGCCTCCTCTCCCAGTATTCGGTAGGAAGGGAAGGATTAAAAAAACTCTAGTTAAAAAACAACAAAAGTGTCAGAACCCAATGATGGGCAGACCACAAAACGTCATCTATTAAGAAAACCCATCCCACATCCTGACACCGGGGAGAGGGTTCAGAGCATCTACTGATGCCACTGCAATGCCTCTGTCAGGGAGGTCCTAGATTTAAGTCCCGGCGTTGGCAGATTTTTGATACTAGCTAGATAGATACATTTAGATGTATCGATGTAGATCGAGTTCAGCTGCTGTCTGGAGGAGATTGCTCTGATCGTATTTTCCGTGGGGTTTTCCGATCATTAGGAAATTATTAACTTCAAGAGTTGATGCTAGAGTTGTGAAGTGGGTAAGCGAATTTCTTAGAGCCAGGAAACAAAAAGTTCGAATTGGCACTCAGTTTTCGACTACGAGTATTGTTACTTCAGGGGTTCCACAGGGAAGTGTTTTAGGGCCATTACTTTTCATAGCGTACGTGAATGATCAACATGTTAACATACAATCAAAGGTGCGTTTATTTGCAGACGATTGTGATATATACCAAAAAATCAAAAGTAGCGCTGACGAATAAATATTACAGCAGGATTTAGAACATTTACGTGATTGGGCTGAAAAAAATGACATGGGAATTAACGGATCAAAAAGCAAAACAATAACGTTTGGGCGGTGACGAAATGATGAGGAACCAGACTATCGTTTAGGTGAGGTCATCATCCCAAGAGTCTCATCATGCAAGTATTTAGGCATTCATCTAGATAGTAAATTAGGGTGGGAGAAGCATATAAATCAGGTAGTAAGAAAAACGTGGAAGTCCTTGCATTTTGTAATGCAAATTTTAAAGAAAAGTTCTGCAAACGCCAGAGAATTAGCATATCTTTCGCTGGTTCGCCCTCTCATGGAATACGGAGTGGCATGTTGGGATCCATACAGAAAGTCTCACCGGAAAAATCTAGATATAATACAGAAGAAAGCGAATAAGTTGACCTATAGAACTAACGCAATAAAAAATTCATGGGAACCTCTAGAAACGCGAAGAACAAGGGCGAGGTTTTGCGCTCTTTATAAATCGTACGTAGGTGAACCAGCTTGGAAAGAAATTTTGTTATACTAGAAAAACCAAATTATTTCTGCCGAAGCGATCACACCCGCAAAATTCGAACAAGGAAACAAAATTCAGATCTTGGGAAATCTTCCTCTTGTAACACAACAAGTAGAGATTGGAACAGTTTACCCACAGCATTTTTCAAAGCTTTTCCTCTAAGTGTCCGAAGTTTTAGAAATAAGTTAGAACAAGATGAGAGTAATAGATATTAAATGAGTAACTGCTGTGAAGTGCGGTGAGTTGCTGGTCAGTGTAATTCAAAGCAAAACAGTGTAGTGTAGTGCACTGCAGAGAAGTGTAGTGAACGCGATCAATGCATTTAAAAAAATCTAATTTAGCCAATATTTATGTACCTTGTATTAAATTTTAGTAACACCAACATATAATTATTGGATGTCATGACAGAGTTGAAATAATTGTTATAATACTTAATATTAGTGATAGTATGATTATTGCATCCTCGCCTTGTACGGTACTCCTTTTTTTTATTATTAGTATTATTTTTGCTGCTATTATTATTAGTAGTAGTATTGTTGTAATTATTGTTTTTTAATTGCCACCAGGTAATACTCAATTGCAGTTCAAATAAATGTATGTATGTATTACCAGGCAAATGCCTATGGACTACCCTAATAAACGGGCCACGGACCGAGCGCGATCTTTCCTTTCACTTCCTTGTCCTATCCTCACCCCTTACTTACACACACTTACCCTTACATTAAGCACTTACACACTACACTTACATGCACTTCACTACCACACATGCAGGGAAACCGGTCGGGAGTTTAGAGTTTGTCCCGACTGGGGCGGTGCTGGTGGGAGATACCTGGTTACAGGAAAACCCCGCTATCCGATGGTAGGTCGGCGCTGAATCTCACTATGCAGCAAGGGAGGATCACAGACACCTCCAGAGGAAAAACATGCACTATACTTACGGGACTAATGCCTTACGCCGTTGACGCACCCGCAATCACTAATCAACAAACCACAGCCTCCCCGCTCGCCCTTCCCACCCTCCTCGCCCGCTCCGTCACCGCCACCTAAATGCACTGCTGCATGCTATCAAATACATTTTGACTCATGAAACCACTTTTTGGAATTCTATCCTAAATCGCAACCCCCTAGGTTCATTCTCGGCCGTTCATAAGTTTTCGATCAAAATTTGGGATCAAACGCTTCAAATTTTGTTGCTAGGGAATATATACGGTGTATATATTTAAGGAATATTTTAGTTCTTAGTCTCGTCATACTTTCTTTTTCTCCCAATTCCAGAGAATAATTTAACTGCTTGTTAAATTGAAGTATAATTAGATTGTGAGAACAGGAAAATAGATAAAATTATTACATAAAATTGAGTAGACGCATAAGGCATAGTAAAGATATTTATGGTAGTTAAATGGCTGTTACTAGAGTTGAAATTAGAGGTTGGCATTCCTAACAACCTGCTCTCATGTTTCATTGATATTTTTATCCACGGAAATCGTTAGTTCTACCACTGCAATTCTCCGACGGAATTCAACTCAGAAACTTTTATGGTCACGGCATCTGGAGCACAGTTCTGTAGAATTCACTCTCATAACAGTTAATATTAGCGATCAGTAGTAGGAAGGTTCCCATGGGAGAAGCGACAGTTATCGTCGTCGAATTCATGCCATTTTCATTTTCTTCTAAAGGAGGAAATTCGTTTTAAATAAGATAATCATGATAAAATGTACTCCTTTAACATCATACCTACCGGGAGAGTTGACTCAGGGCATCAACTTACTTCTGTGCAGAGCCTAGCTATAATACCCTCTGGAAGTGTCTCAGACCGGGAGCTCCTAGGTTCGAGTTCCGACGGTGGCAGGATTTTTGACAGTTCCAGCCTGAAGAAGAATTCTAGCGGCCGGCTGCTCTGATCTATAGTTTTGCGTGGTTTCTCAGATCAATACCAGAATGCCTAAAAATGGGCCACGGACCCATTTGCACTACACTACCACCCTTGCCAGGAGATCGATTGGGAGCTTAGAGCTTGCTCCGGCTGGAGCGATGTCCCGCTGGTGGGAGATACCTGGACGGCGAAATATGGAAAACGGCGAATTTTCTACTGAAAAACTTATTGCCGGACCCTTTTAACGGAAGAGTGGATAAATCGTGTTCCCATATGTAGTGAATTACTTCCTCTAACTCGTTTAGTGGTCAGAATCCATATTTTGTGGATCCTTAGTAGATTTATTCTTAGTTTTACGTCGAAATTTGACACATATTGACAAATCGTGTGGTTGGTAAAAGTATTCGATCAACATATTGTATTGTACAGAACGTATTGTCTCTGCTCTTTGTTTCCTTATATTACCTGAGTCTTCCTCTTTTATTTTAGTTACCTGGGACTGGGTTTTACAGATATTCCGCGAGAGTAAATATGTCCCCTCTGATTCCGCGGGTATCGGATTGTTAACAAATGCCTTTGATTGCAAAAAATGCCTATCACTCAATCACAATAGTTGTTTTCAAGCATGATGTACCGAAATTAGTGCACCGCTGCTAAATAGGAGGACTGGAGGGAGCTATTCTTCCGTTTTGACCAGAAGGCCAAAAAGTCAGTTTTTCAGGGCGCTCTAACGCCTAAACCATTTTCCATAACTTTAACGTTAATATATCCAAATTGTGTCAACTTCAATTGTGTGAATAATAGCCATTTCGCTAAAATGCATTGTTTTTAATATATAAACTAAAAACTAAAAGCAAGTGCGACATTTTTAGTTTTATTATTTTTTTTTTTTGCAATTTTCTCTGCGAAGCCGACCTTTTTCGAGGAGGCAAACATAAAATTCGAATTCAGCATACCAAAAACATATAGTTCCGCTGAGAAAAAAAAAACTTTTCGGAATTTTTTCCCAGGTTAGATACCTAGTGACTAGATTATACGCAGTACGCGAACTACGCAGTACTAAAACGGGCAATGATTTAACTAACCAGTTAACTAACCACTAACCAAAGACCAAAGAAGGAAATAAAATCAGCAATAAGAAGAGGTAATATCAGAAGAGTTACACCTTAAGTCCTTCTGATCGTTTGAGTCCGTTTGCTGGATTCTACAATGAGAGTATAGTATTTTGTTATAAGTACCAAAAGGTTTCTATCACGTCACAAGTTCATGAATTTTGGATAAGCGACATAATCGCTTAAGAACAGATACTGTACCTATAACAAAGAGAATTCATTTCGTAATCAAATGTCTATTCTAAAAAAATATCAATGAAGGAAGTTAACCATACATAAATGTAATTAAACGCGAAGTGAATTGCGGAGTTTATTAAAATTATATGAATGAAAAGACAATTAGTCTTTCCGGCCTCTAATCTCTATTAGTTTCAAATGATTCCCGGGTTTCTTAGAAGATATTGTTACGTAAGTGCTCAAATTTGTGATGAAGTTAAAAACAGTTTTTGACCGGTATGCACACAAGGTCTTGAATTCAAGGAAATTAGGAGTTTATTGCATTCTTTCTTAAGAAAATATGGTAAAGCAATCTTCGTAAACTGTCTTTTTTAAAGTTCAATCACAGGATTATCATCATTTGAGAAGGATGTGTCAGTCGAAAAGTGTTTGACGCCAGAAAAATGTTTAACGATCATGCAAATTCTTGTGGGCTTCGTTAAAACCATGCTAGCGAAACTCATTGTGCCTTTACATATCTAATTGACGGAATGTTGTAACGTAATCTTAAAATTGCTGCCTCTTAAGAAGTAACTACTAGTTTCAAATAAGCACTATTAGTTCAAATGAGCGATCTAAACAAGCTTATTTAGACATAAATATTTATTAGACACAATTAGACATAAATATTTAGTAGAGAGACATTTCTAAATGTTTCAGCTAGTAATCATTTTACCTGCAAGAATATCATAACCAGTGAATGTTCAGTTACTGAATGATAAAAATGATTTTAAGAACGTTTGAAGGGAAAGAAATAATTTGAGTTAGAAACAGATTTGGATGAAATGCTTCCTTCCTTTCATCTTCGGATTGAAGAGTCAGGCTCCCGTATTACATTTAAAATTTCTTTTTATTATGAAGTTGCATTGCATAAATCAAATTTTTTAAAATTTCAGGCAGACTCGCCACACTGAGTGGTACGAAATACTGCCAAAAATAATAAAATAATGACTGTAAGTTTTGTAAAAATATTCTACCTGTATTGAAAATTACAAATTGGCCACCTAACAAATACTGAAAATAGTGGAGTTATAGAATGTCACATTCTCATGCCAGTTAGTTTCCTTATCTCTTTAATAAGGGCTGGCTTTTCGGTTTTGTCCCATCCATTTACTTTCTGGTACGAAGTAGAGAGAAAGTTACGTAATGCGCGAAAAAACGGCGAATTTTTGGCAGAAAAACTCTTATTACAGGGTAACGAAAAAGTGGATAAATCTAGTTGCTAATTTTAGTGGTGCAGCCAGAATCCATGTTTTGTGGGTCCTTGATATAGAAAAATCGAATGACAGCAAAATGCCTGCCCGACCGTGAACAACGCTAGCGAGTAAATCGTTCAGCCAATTTTCTCCAAAACAGATATTCCCCAATCGATGGTGGATGGGTGGATGGTGCGCGGCTGATGTCGCAACCCTTTGAATTCGAAATCGATATTTCAATTTTGGGGAGTATTTTACATAACAACCCTGAGACATTTTCAAAATTTTCAAACAATGGCTCCATCGTTTTTGATTAATTTTTTGTTGTTGGATACTGTGAAAAACGTTTAAGAGAATGGTGCAGGTATCATGTTCACTGAAAACTCTCATTTTTCGAAAATTGCAAAAGTTTAAAACTTTTTCGGAGTTTTCCTACAACTAAAATATTGAAAATAGAGATTTTTCCCTTAATGAAATCTGTTACTTCAAGATAGATTTTCAAATAAGTCCTGTACAATTTTTTGAAAATTTGAGTACTTGTCGCGAAATTTTGCGTGAAAATACGGGCGAGAAAGTTCGTGCTGTTTTAGCACCACTAGTTTCCAACGTCTACCTATTAGCGTCTAAGATTTACTATTTTAAACTTCACTAGTTCATTACTGTGTGTTTATGGATCTGAAACAAAACGTAATGGTACACCTAATATTCTTTCGATTTTTTATGCCAGCGCGGACCTTTTGAATACTTTGTTACTTTTTTATGAACTTGTTTTATTAAGTTAACAAACAGGAAAAAGCAATAAGTAAATGGCATAGCTCAATTACAAACAAAACTGATATAAATATTATTTTGTGGAATTGATATGAAAATTGCAATTTTGCATTGCTTCTGTAAATTTGTAATTCTCATCAATCACTCTTATTTCACTGTTACGTATCACATTTTTACTTTCTCGTATACTAACCTTGTAGTATAGAGAAAGTTATGTAATGCTGTGGCGAAAAAAAAATCGATTTTTCAGCAGAAAATTTCGTATTATAGGTCCTTGATGGAGAAAAAGTGGATAACGTCTAATCCGATATGTAGCAAATTACTTCCTCTAACACGCTGTCCGGCATCCACGTTCGGTAGGTCCTTGATACCGAAAAATTGGTTGACGGAAAAACGTCTATCTACCCTTCGGTTTGTCTGTGAACAACACTAGCGTCTAGACCTCTAGCAGGATTTTCACCACAATTGATATTCCCCAATCGATAGCAGATGGCGTGATCCCTTGAATTTGAGAAAAGATGTTATAATTTTCGGGGGTACTTTACATGAAGTATCGAGAATATTTTCAATTTTTTATCAAAAATGGTTCCAGATTTTTTTATTAAACTTTGTCCTCGGAGAGCGTAAAAACGCCTACGAAACTGGCGCACGTCTCAGTTTTGTTGAAATAACTAAAATTGCGAAAATTGCGAAATTTGAAAAACATTTCTGCGTCTCCTTACTTCAGTATTGAAGAGAGACAAGAAAGGGAGTATTAAAGAGATCCAGCCTGTCATTCTCCATTCAACTCGCAAATACACCTAAAAATAGTTCTTATATTTCTGGATATTTTACCAGAAATAAACTCTCCGTGCCTTTGTTAGCTACCCCGAGAATTTCCGAAGGAACTTCACGATATTCATTCATATTGTACGAACAAAACAGTCATACTACGACAATTGTAAATACATAATAGTAAGTAAAAATTCCTTCGCAAAATTTTACATACTCCCTGGTTTAAGCCCAATACACAAATTCACAGGAATCATCAAATTGCTTCCTTCGAAACACATATACTTCACAAACAATTTCTACAACAAATTATCAACTTCAGCTATTTTTCAAAATTTCACATTAGGTCAAAACTATTTTCTTTATCCTTGAATTCGATCATGTTTTTTTAAGGATATTTTTCGTCCTTCATAATTGAACTAGTGGTGCGACAACATTAGTACATTCTCGCGATATTGTTAATGGTTATGGAATATTATAATATGACAATTTATGTCTTACATTTCAACTACCGTTTGAAAAATTCTTAAAGAAACGAAGCGCGAAAAATACTTAAATTTTTTAATCCAAACGTTCAAACGAAAACGGTTTTTGCCATCGAACTCAGTGTATTTATGTTCTACATAAATATACCAACAATGCCTTATGCGAATATTAACCGTAAATAAAATTAATAGTTAATATTAACGCAAACCAACAGAGACCGTCATTAACTCATTCTGTTATCAGTGTAATTTAAAATAGATTTAATGATTAAATAATATTAAACCAATACTTCTTTTCAAGATTCGAGTGCGTCTCCAAGCACTTTTCACCTTTCCTGAAGTAGTCTAGTTAAAAGGTATCTGACACAGGAAAAATTCAGGAAGTTGTTTTTCAACGGTTTATATGTTTTAGAGGGAGCAGAATTGAAATTTGATATTTGCCACTTCAGAAAAGGTCAGCTTCACAGAGAAAATTGCAAAAAACTCTAAAAATTTCGACCTGTTTATAGTTTTTCGCTTTTCTCAAAATCGGCACCAACAATTTTGATTAAATTCAGTAGCGAATCTAGTGTTGCAGTTGGGTATTATGAAAATCTTATCTTAATTTTTTTTGTAAATTAGCTCCATTCATCCGCTTTCTTATTCAGCAAAAATGTCGATAATTTGTTCTTTAAAGCTTTCGTTTCTGCACAGTTAATTTAGCAGCCATTTCTCGATAGCCAGCGTACTGAAATTTCCGAATCTGATATTTCCCATGGAATTTCTCAGGAATGACTTTACTTACTTTAATGTAATCATATTCTGATTTATATATTGCCAATTTAATTGCAACAGTAGATGGGAGGGAGCTGTGATTTACAGCAATAGTATTCTTCTGTGGAAGTTTACTTTCAGATATTACTGATATTTCAACTTCGGAAATGTCCTCGGGTAGGGTACCTTGAACATAGCTTGAAATGTTCCTGGAAACGCAATTTTGAAGCGAAGAATCGGAAGATGAACGTTGCTCTCCCTCTGGGATCAATCTTGCAACATCTTTGGTTTTCAATGCAGAATTAATCATGAAACTTGACTGATGATGAGAGGTAGATAAGATATTTGTTTTTTTTTTAAATCTGTGATCTTGTGTTGTTTTAGCTCAGAAAAATTTTCTTTTGTAAGTAAATGAGTTTTAATTTGTCCAAGATTTTGTTTTTAGCATCATTGAATAATGTATTATTATAAGCCATTACCTTATTAATTTTGTGGTATTTTTGATATGTTTGGCATCTTGTATCAATAGATTTGTGCAAGCCTTTGCAATTAGAACATTTAGGTGTTTGAGAAGAACATTTGTTCTCATGTTTAAGTTCTCCACAATAAAAACAAATTTCTTTTCCTTTGCAGGATTTGGCTGTATGACCAAAATGAAAACATTTAAAGCATTGCATTGGTCGCGGTACATAAGGTTCTACTTTACTTCGTACATGAAAAATAAAAATTTCAGTAGGAAGCGACTGACCAACAAAAGAGATCAGAACTGTTTGGCTCGGGATCCAATCCTCACCACTGCCCGAATGAATATCTTTATTTTTGCTGTTTAATCTTTTAACATCTAAAATTTCTATTTCTGATTGAGAAGCTTCCTTAATTTCCTCATGTCTAAAACCGGGAACAAAAGCCTCTAAACCTTGTGTCTGCAAGTCTTTGTCTTGAATAAAATGATTGGCGTCATTCCGATTTTCAAAGACGGATTTTTTTTTTTCAAGAGAAAGTGTCCCACTTTGTAGGCATTAATAACTTCGTTGTCTGGTTTAGATTTTCTTAACCACGCACCAAAAGGACCATGGTTATTTAAATTGAAAAAAGCACATCTGCCGGCGGCCTCCGAACTATAGGTCCCGGAGTGTTCGCGATGTTTATCGCAAGTTCTAGAAAATTCTCGGCGGCCTCCAACCGAGTGAATAGCAGTGCAGTGATTGTGCTCAGTGACGTGAACCGTGGCCAGCGCCGTGAACTGTGATCAGTGCAGTGGACTGTGGTCAGTGCATCGAACAGTGGTCAGTGCTTAAGACTGTGCGTCAGTGCAAAAGAATTGAATCAAGAGAAATGTGCCGTATAAAGAAATAATCAAGTGAAGACTATCTGTACATAAATCAAGTGTTTTCAAGGATCGTGTTAAGAAACAAAATAAAGGTTTTTGTTAAAATAATATCTGTGTTTTAATTCACCACGTAGAATCGTAATAATATTATATTTAATTTTCGTGTTGATATTGTAATGACCTGGTGAGGAGCCACTACTGAAAGAAGTTTACAATCACACGCGGAGTACACCGGTAATTGATGAATGACAAGGCACATACACTAATTTTTTTTAATGGGCGCCAAGCTTGCACCATACCTGCCATCCTGCTCCAGCATTGAGAACCTCAGGGTTTGGGTGCTCTGGGTCGAAGGGATGCATTACGTCTACTCGCTACTTTAATAATACTAAGAGATGCAATTTTATAAGGTGCAACCTGTCTGAAGCGGCGGTAACACTTTTATTGACAAATGGAGTTCTTAAATACACTTTGTAATTACCAGTTTCTTAAAAATCTTCAGCTCAAATCTGTTCTTTAAATTAAATTGAGATGGGCAAATGCACAGAAATAATGAAGGCGCTGATCTGATTACCTCACTTCGGTGGGATTGTACGCCCGCGGGTCTTTGCCGGTCAATTTCAGCAGGTTGTTCCGGCGGAACACGGTTGACGTGGCCCCGTACTCATCAAGAATGAATCTCCTACTCTTGTCGAATGTCCGGGAAGTCAGCAGCCGTCACCGACCAAGCTCGAACTGATGAATTCGAATGTCATCACTCGCCGCCTCCTCTGCATTCACTCACCCTTTGAATTACTTTTTGGGAGTCGGTCCGACTGATCCACCACGGAATTAATTCTGATCCACCATACGGATTGAATAAAGATGGATAGTCGGATAGCCTTTGGCCGGCAGGTACTGGCCAGCCACATGCCAGTAGATATTTGACGTTAGAAAAGACTCGTTAAGAGACACTGGTGCGAGAAACGTGAGAGCACACACTTGCCATGGAGATTTGAGCCAGTAACATGAGAAAGAAGGACTTTATAAAATTAGACTTAGAATTTGTCTAACGTTTCTCCACGAGTCTCTGTTAAGTTGTGTTTTCTCAGGTTTCTCCCCCGAGTCTCCGTTAACAAGTGTCTGCTCTCTAAAAACTTATGATGTATCCCTCGCTTTCTATTCCCCACCCCATTTGGATATTTCTATGCTGTCACGTGCGTGATGCTTTGCCTCTGATTAGTTCGATCATAAGGCTTCTGGAACTTTCCAGTAATCTTTTCTGTTGATTGGCCCTAGGCAATCCCTTCCCTTAGTGACCTACTTTGCTGTTTTAATTGGTCGTCTTTGTGGAACCATGTGCACGTAGCGATATCGGAGAAAGCGAGGCAGTGTCCGCTGTCTGCTGGTTATTTTATGGTGTGCCCTTAGGGATTAACAGGTGAAGTGCCACCGACATCCCTCATGTAACGGTTCCGGTACTCAATCCGATCATCGGCAGAGGCAAAGAATGAGGCGGAGGGGTGAAAAGGGGCCCAGGGAGTCTTTGTACTCCTGCGAAACCTTTGTGCGTGAAGACGACGTGCGCACACTTGGGCGTGACGAAATGCTCGGGGGTGGGGTGCCTGCGCCGGGTGGTAAATTGTCATGACGGAGGAGTCGCACGTGCGACTTGTTGCAATATATTCATTATTTTATTTAAATCGCTTCATACAGATACACAGAAAGACAACAATTGATTTAACGTGATATACGTTTTACAAATCGAACAGAGATGTGAAAATTTGTTGAAAAGTTGAAAATTCGTAAATCTCATACTGTTGAGGATGCAAAATAGTTTGTTTTTGGGAGAGGATGAAACGATGATTTGGAATGACAACAAGACTCCTTCCTCCTTTTGTAACCTCGACACCAGGGAAAATTCTGAAAGCCAATTATTTAAGAACTATTAGTTTACCTCAGCGAACGAATTATTGAAGAAGTTGTTAGTGTAACCACGGCCGAAAAGAAGATCGTTTTCTGTCGTAATTCGGGCGTAATACAATGTCAAGCAAGCAAGGCTCCTCACCAAAAACACTGTTCACAGAGTCTGCACTACCGTTACCAATCGTCGAAATCTAATTTTTCAATGCAGCCAAGATGTGAATTACTTAGCTTCTTTTACTGACGAGGCGATCCTTTGTGTAACCCACTCGGTCGAAGATTCTCAAACAATTGAGTTTCGTGGAGTCTTATTTGGAAATTCATCTAAATCTCAGAAATTGTTAACAATACGAAATTCTATATGTGATCGCGCTGGTTTCCAGTAGCTGGCGCAACCTCGCGAGTGTCTTTGCAAGAAGTTCAAACTTTCAAAGCAGTTTGTACTCCAAAAGAGTTTCATATGAAAGACGTCTTATCGTTGTCTCTGGAAGCTCGCCCGCGGTTTTTACAGAAAAAATATTACAAGTCCAACGCGGGACGTTTAAAATGCATACCATTTGCTGTTAATTGGCACCAAGGAATAGTTATAAATGATTAAATTCCAAGTACGATACCAAATTTGTATTAATTTTCGCCGCCATTGTACCAACACATACAGACACTTCCAGTTTATTTACATTAATTAATTGTATTTGTAATTAGAATTGCTTCAATTGGTTTTCAATAGTTTTTGGAATTCTCAATAATATTCTGCAACAACAGAAAATTGCGACAAGTAATAATCCCGGAGCGAGGTTGGAACCACCGATCCTTTCCGCCGAAGAGCTGAGCCCGTATCCATAAATTAACCACCTCGGCCACCAGGGTGGGGCACGCGGTTTACGTTTCTATTGTAGTAATAAGAGCATGATGGTTTCAGTTCTGGCATTAGGTAGATAATAAATGGATAAAATGAGAAAATATAAAAAAATGTCCTTAGGGCGGCAAAAGATGGCAGCTGGGAAAGGAATAAGGCATAACCCAAAAGCTAGTCCAGACTAAACAGTTTAGAAAACTATCAAGTGCCAGAACGTCTACGACACCACTAGTTTTCACTACATTTAGTAACATCATTTATTCACTTTTTCGTTATCAGAGCCATGCAAAAACAGTTTTTCTGCCGAAAATTCGCTGTTTTCCGGCCTCCGATTACATAACTTTCTCTTCTTACGAAGAATTTCGTACGGTGAGAAAGTAATAATAAATTCGGGACCGTTAGGGTTATTTACAAAGTATTTAAATTTAATGTTGATTGATTAGTTTACTTACATAAGTTCATACAACTGCACAGAAAGACAATTGATTTGGCGTGACATACGTTTTAGAAATCGAATAACAGAGTTGAAAAAAGTTTATAAGTTGCAAATTGGGAAAGCACATACAGACACGTCCGGTATATTTATTTATATTGATACTATTTGTGAGTAGAAGTTCTTCAAATGATTTTCAATAAAGTTTCTGGAATCCTCAATAGTTTTCTGGAATAATACATTCATCAAATAAAAACCTCTGGAAGTCGAACCCGGTTCCTATTGACCCGAAGCGCTCAATCCGTACACGCCTTAACCAGCTCGGCCATTTGGGTGGGATGTAGGACAGCCGAGATCGCTTAGGCGATCCGGCCGTGGCGATCTTGGCCGGAAGGATCGCGGGTTCGAATCCCGCCTCGGGCATGGGTGTGTTTGTGTGCCGTCAATTCATCCTTATTATCATCATCATCATTCCATCTTCCATTCCGCTCAGAACTAATAACCCTGGGGTATAAAAATCGAATTCAGCCTATACCTGATCCCCCTGATTAATTACATTCAATTCAAATGTCCTAGTGGTTTCATGTTGTTTGTTTGTTTTTTCGTGTTTCCGAGCGCGTCAACTGCTTTGGTCATTAGTCCTGTTAGTTTAGTGCATGTTTGTTCTCGGGAGATGGCGGTGATCTTCCCTCGCTGGATGACGAGATTCGGCGCCGACCTACCGTCGGCTAGTGGGGTTTCCCTCGCATCATGACTCTCCCACCAGCGGGGCACCGCCCCGGCCGGGACAAGCTCTAAGCTCCCGACCGGACTCCCGGAATATGTGGTAGTGTAGTGCATGTTAGTGTACGTGTGTGTGTAAGGGGAGAGGAGAGGACAAGGAAGAGGAAGGAAAGATCGCGCGCGGTCCGTGGCCCGTTTGATAGGGTACTGCTCCGGCATTCGCCTGCTGTTGATCGGAGAAACCACGGAAAACTACTGATCAGAGCAGCCGGTCGCTAGAATTCTCCTCCAGACAGCGACTGAATTCGACCTATCTGAAAAGCTAGTGTCGAAAATCCTGCTGCCGTCAGGACACGAACCTAGGACCTCCCGGTCAGAGTGGTTTCATGTAAGTACCTCTCGCTCCCCTTGACCCTACCCCTCGAACCCCTCTCTCCCCTATCGCTTTCAAATTCAAGGGGCTGCGACATCTGCCAGATCGATTGGCGAATATCAATTTTGGTGAAAATCCTGTTAACGGTTTAGTCGCTAGCGTTTTTCACAGGCAGACGGACAAACGTTATGCTTTCAATCGATATTTCGGTATCAAGTACGCGCAAAACATGGATTCTGACTACACAAGGTGTTAAAGGAAGTAATTTATTATATAAAGGGGTCAGATTTATCCACTTTTTCCTTACCAGGGCCCAGTAATAAGAGTTTTTCTATCGAAAATTTACCGCTTTTTTCCCTGCAGCATTACAATACTTTCTTATTAATATGCAAGTCCTATACGGTCACAGTAATTCGAAACTGGAACTCGTTACCAAAGTATCTTAAGCGAATTAGCAACTTAAGATAATTTACATACCCCCTCTGTTCATCCGTTTTTTTTTTTCTGAAGCAATAACCATGATCCCTTTATTACATACTAGCTGACCCGGCGAACTCTGTTCCGCCTTAACAGAGAACTCCGTTCCACCCAAACATACGAAAACGCGTGAAAACGTGCGAAAACGCATGAAAACGTGGAAAAACCCTCGAAAAAGTGCGAAAACCCACGCGAAGATTAAGCGAAAACGTGCGAAATTCCACGCGAAAACATGCGAAATCACGCGAAAACGTGCGTTCTCACACAGGAACGCTGTCGAACGGGATAAACAGTATCCTATGTCCGTCTCCTGGCTCTAAGCTTCCTGCTCACCAATTTTCAGCCAAATCGGTACAGCCGTTCCTGAGTTATAAATAGTGTAACTAACACGACTTTCTTTTATATATATAGATAACGGCGAACGAAAGGCGGCTATCATTATCGCCTTCTGTTATCAGTGCGGCGTTACAACAATGGGTTACAACAGGCAACAATGGCCGCTAACATGCGAAATCACGCGAAAACGTGCGTTCTCACACAGAAACGCTGTCGAACGGGATAAACAGTATCCTATGTCCGTCTCCTGGCCCTAAGCTTCCTGCTCACCAACTTTCAGCCAAATCGGTATAGCCGTTCTTCAGTTATAAATAGTGTAACTAACACGACTTTCTTTTATATATATACTAGCTGACCCGGCGAACTCTGTTCCGCCTTAACAGCCGGTCCCATCTTCTTCTCGCGTCGCACTCACTGTGAGAAACTGTACTATCCTTGTTGCACTCGTGATAATAAAGCAATTGCAGATTTGTGTTTTTCTCTCAAACAAAGAAGAATTTTAAAAAAACGCTCTGATATTCAATAGATAATTAAAAAATCTATCACGTAGCAAAGCGTTTTTTTTTGTTTTTTTTTGGAATTGAATTTTGTTTAAGAGAGAAATACAAAGCTGTAATCATAGGGACCGGCTGTTAAAGGCAATAAATAAGCAGATTTTGGAATTTATTAAGTTAAATTGTTTATTAGAAAATACAAATAAAAAATTAAGTAGATTAATCATTCATTATTGTTCGTGTATTTTGGTGCATAGGTTGCACTCTTCAGTTAAGTACCTTCACGCGAAAACATGCGAAATCACGCGAAAACGTGCGTTCTCACACAGGAACGCTGTCGAACGGGATAAACAGTATCCTATGTCCGTCTCCTGGCTCTAAGCTTCCTGCTCACCAATTTTCAGCCAAATCCGTACAGCCGTTCTTGAGTTATAAATAGTGTAACTAACACGACTTTCTTATATATATATATATATATATATATATATATATATATATATATATATATATATATATATATATATATATACTAGCTGACCCGGCGAACTCTGTTCCACCTTAACAGCCGGTCCCATCTTTTTCTCGCGTCGCACTCACTGTGAGAAACTGTACTATCCTTGTTGCACTGCGTACGTGCGTTCTCACACAGGAACGCTGTCGAACGGGATAAACAGTATCCTATGTCCGTCTCCTAGCTCTAAGCTTCCTGCTCATCAAATCGGTACAGCCGTTCTTGAGTTATAAATAGTGTAACTAACACGACTATATATAGATATAACGGCGAACGAAAGGCGGTTATCATTATCGCCTTCTGTTATCAGTGCGGCGTTACAACAATGGGTTACAACAGGCAACAATGACCGCTAACATGCGAAAACGTGCAAAAACGTGCGTTCTCACACAGGAACGCTGTCGAACGGGATAAACAGTATCCTATGTTCGTCTCCTGGCTCAAAGCTTCCTGCTCACCAATTTTCAGCCAAATCGGTACAGCCGTTCTTAAGTTATAAATAGTGTAACTAACACGACTTTCTTTTATATATATAGATAGATATATATTGTGACCATCCGTTTTGCCGAGGTCTCGGAAAACGGAGCACATCAATATTCAAGAATAAGATAAGCTGTTTGAACGCGCGCCAACGCGCAAGAATACAATCCGAAAATGGAAACTACGAACTATATCCGTAAGAGAGCGTCTAGGTAGAGTATGCGACACCGAGAGTCGGGAGAAAGAAAGCTTTCTTTTCTGAAGTAACAGCTGGAGAGTGAGGACCTACCGATCACGAGAAGGCGGCACCTCGTACTGCTACGGACTTCAGGACTGCATCTACGATAAAAACTCTTCAAGACATTCGAGGAGGTAATTATCATATTACAATGCATTAAAACAATTCATCAGGAAAAGGATGAAAGCATAAGTGACGCATTTAAAATCTTTGTAAGAGAGAGGAGTGTGAATAGCATGAAACTAACGAGGCCATTCATTTCTTTTCTTTGCAGTTTTTTATTTTTATATTTATTCTTCTTATACAATAGACTCAGTTGTCGTATTGTAGATTCTTTTAAATATGGAATTAAAAGCCAGTTACATTCTATAAAAGAATACGAAAAGAGTATCAACGGAAAACGAGACGGAGGCCACATCGTGAGTTGAACAACGGTACTGGAAAGGGGCGACCGTGCGGTTCTGCAGAGGGGCGGCTTTGCTCCCGACCGAGCTGCAAGGACAAGGACATCGAGCGATTGAAAGAGTCGACGCCGCAGATTTCTCTACGCCGTGAGAAGACACAGTAAGGTCGTGCCAACTTGAACAATTTGTAGATATTAGAAGGAATAATTTGTTTCGGAAAGAAAGTATTAGTACAGGTTCTTTATACCGATATTCTGTGAAAAATAGAATCAATCTTTTCTTTCAAGAAAAACTTAGCTAATTGTAAAGTTGCAACTAGGAAATTTACGACTGAAATGATTAGGCAAAGTTTTAAGTATTCTTTGAAATTGATTTAAATGAGAGAAAGGAAACAGTGTAGTTAATTATTAAGAGTGTAAGTTGTTTTCTTTTTTTCAGCGAGACAAAATTCTTGTATATGTAAAGTGTTTTATGTTCATTTACTGTAACAGCAATTTAATTAGAATATACTTAAGTAAGTGGAAAGTGATTCGACTTGAGTTTCTGTGTAAGTGCATTCAATCCACAACGGCCCACATGACCCTGATCCCCGCTATTCTAATTGTATTTTCTTATTTTGCGCCCACCTTGAAAACCCATTCTGAGCTAGCCGGCGGAGGGGTGGGTCGCAACTGGCGCCCATAAGCGGGGCTCGATTATTGGATGCATTTACCAAAACTCGATTTGAGAAAAACTGAGACCAAAATTTGGTGGAACCAAAATTTCTAGTACAATTGAATCACAATTCAATAAGATTGCTGAACAGGTTACAGAGAACAAAAAAGGTGTTGTGTAAAAGTGTGTTTTTTCTGGAGTGTTTTTCAAAAAGGGTATTATATGAAAGTGTTATCTGTTCGAGATAGTGTTTGGTATTTGTGTGTGTAATAATTTGTAAAAAGTGTATTGTGTCTGGGAAAGAGGATTGATTGATTCTAGGCAGTTAATACAGTCAAAATGGCAGATAAATATAACGCGGCTAGGAATTTAACTACCGTTGAAGGATCGTCTGGGGATTCAGATAGCGATAGGGAAGTGGAGGACAAGCTCCAAGTACCATGATCGCGAAAGAAACGGTAGAAGTAGAACAAGGAACGTCAGGAGAAACTAGCATGACCTCGCCGACGGAATCACAGCAAACGCCAACACGAGATCCGGATGAGGAACAACGAAACCTCGACAGGGCAAATTTAATGATGCAAAGATTAATAGGACAATTCATGCAGCAATTAGATACGAGGTTAGGAATGCAGAATGAAAAGACAGAGGAAAATATAAAGAAATTAGGGACTAACTTAGAAACAAAATTAGAAGAAAATAACTCGGCAATAAATGCATTAGAAACTAAATTAGAGGAGAACAAGAATGCATTAGAAACTAAATTAGAGGAGAATAACTCGGCAATAAATGCTTTAGAAACTAAATTAGAGGAGAACAAGAATGCCTTAGAAACAAAATTAGAAGAAAATAATAGGAAGTTAGAAGAGAATTTAAAAATACAATTAACTGAATTAGCAGAACAGTGGAAGGTCGAATTTAAGAATGAGATTCAACAAGAATTAGGGCAGGAACACGAGAAGTTAGAAGAAAAATTCACGGAACTGGGTCATGAATTAGAAGAGAAGATTGATCAAGTTACGAAAGGATTTGAAAATAGGATCGAAATGCAATCAGATCTTATAACCACCGTGTCCGACAGGAAGACTGAGATAGAACAAGGTGTAGAGAAGTTTCAAAAATTAGTTACTGAACAAGTTAAGGTTCAAGCTAGTAAATTAGATAGTGGAATAAAAGCTCTTTCGGAACAAGATGTGGTTCTACAACACCAAATTACAGCATGTACGAATGACGTTGTAGAATTGAAAAATCAAATTGAAAATTTACCATCGAGTGGAGGAAGCGTTCCGCACACGTATTTTTCATTACCGTGTACTCCTAAATTTAGTGCATCGGGAGATGAAAATCCATGCGTATTTATGAGGCAGGTGGATAATTTCTTTTCTTTAAATTATGTTCCGGACAATAAGAAAACTCACATAGTCTATCAGATGATGCAGGGTAATGCACGAATATGGGCAGATAGTTCAGGAGAATTACCAAAAACTATGACAGAATTTAAAGAAAAATTTTACTCAAGATACTGGAACAATGAAACTCAAATTAATTTCAAAGTTAATGTAATGTATGGTACGTGGAAGAAAGGTACGATGTCCATGCAAGAATATGCAGAGGAGAAGTTAGCTTGTTTCAAATTATGTACTCGACGATCCCGGATGACGAAATTGTCTGTTTGTTAACACGTCATTTTCCGTCAGCTACACAAAATTTGCTTAAGAATCTCTTGCCAATGTCCACGGAAAAGTTAATAACGCAGCTGGGATTGTATGATGCGACTTTCGTGTACAATGAGAGGTTACAGAGAGCAAGGGCAAATGGTAGTGGGCCGGTAGAAAGCCAAGACAGCAGGCAGCAGCAACATTATGTAAGCAAATCAGAGAAAAGAGGAACTTACAAATCGAAACAGCACGTAGAAGAACAGACCTATGCTAGACAAGATAGGACGCCGTCTAAAGATAGGAATAGAAAAAATTTTATTGATAGAGGAGTTTTCCAAAACAGAAATACTGAACCCAGTACATCTCGCGGACATGAGTCGGAAAATTAGAAAGGTTTGTTTCGACACGCCATCCCGCCGCAAACCTAATAGAAGAATCTAGGGAAGAAGAGGTGGCGATATTATCGATCGAATTAATCTCATTTGATGACGAACCGTGGAACGAAGAAGAACAAAAGCAGATCGGATCCAGGCGACAGTGTCCGAAGCTTAAGGTTAAATGTGAGGGTGTTGATACGTCAGTACTAGTGGATACAGGTTGTGCGACCTCCGTCATAGCGGAAAGTTTGTTGAATGAATTGAAAAAACCAGGGAGTGGAGGTACCTACATTGCCGCTCGTAAAGTCTTTTCTGATAGGTGCGAATCGGAAAAAATCAAAGCCAATAACAAGACAAGTTTATTTGGATATAGAGATAGGCAAGAATAAGTATCAAGTTGTGTGCCTAGTAGCGCCGGAACTTTTATATACGCTCATACTGGGAATCGATTTCATGAAACAATACGGGGTTGTTATCAACTTAGAAAAAATACCATGACGTTAAAACCGAATAATCAACAGGATCTCGAATTTGATTCGTTCACATGGAATTATTGGGAGGCGAATTGTTTGGAGGAAGAAGATGTGAAGCTGAAATTCGTTCGCATGTGCAAGGAAATTCTAATCTTAATGAAAATCAGAAGAAACAATTAATTGAAGTATTACTTAGGAATCAGAAGGTGTTTTGCAAAAACAAGAATCCAGTAAAAGATTTTCAATTCGAAATAGAAGTAACAGATAAAACGCCATTCACGGGTTACCAATATGTCATTCCAGAAAAACATAAGGAGGAGGTGGATAAGCTCATTGCTACAATGGTTAAAGATGATATTATCATGAAGTCCAAAACCTCTTATCTAAGTCCGATAGTGCTCGTAGAAAAGAGTAATGGGAAGATAAGGTTGTGTATAGATGCAAGACGATTGAATCAAGTTACCCTACCGTACAGAGACAGACCGTTGCGTGTAGAGGATTTAACTAATCAATTATCCGGCAACAAGTGGTTGAGTTCAACCGACTTCACTGCATCTTACTGGCAAATAGCGATAGCACCTGAATGTAGACAATATACAGGATTTATTCACCGGGGAATTTCGTATGTTTTCAAAAGAATGCCATTTGGACTCAAGAACAGTGCATCTGCTCCTGTGCAATGTTTAGACAATATCATTGACAGAGAGATGTCTAGCGATGCTTTTATCTATATTGATGACGTGCTCGTGTATTCGAAGACATTTGAAGAACACATGAACAAGCTAGATATTTTGCTGAAACGTCTCATTGAAAATAATTTACAGTTGAATTTGGAAAAAAGTAATTTTTGCACTAAACAAGTTAAATTCCTGGGGTATGATTTGACAGTCAACGGAGTCAAGATGAACTTGGAGAAAATGCAAGAAATAGATAAGATTGCACCGCCTAAAAACACGAAACAACTCAAAAGTTTATTAGGTTGCGTGAACTATTACTCAAGGTTTATTCCGAATTTCGCCATGCACACTGCAATATTTCTTCAGTTGTTGCGAAAGCACACTAGATGGAAGTGGACTGAGCATCATGAAAGAGCTTTCAACAATTTAAAAGCAATGTTTCATGAAT
>BLKR01006863.1:0-48607 GCA_011170035.1 Teleogryllus occipitalis | reverse complement strand
AAAAAGAGCTAAAATATAATCTTTATTGCTACCACTTCTCGCGGCGTTCTCTCTCTTCTATTTTTCCAGTATCACTATTGAGTCGCTGAAAGTGAAAATATTTTTTTCCACTTTGACAAATTCACGGATTATCTCCGCGAGCGTTCCCTCTTTGTAAAAGTACGCACCGAGGGACTGCTTCTGAGGGGGAGATGGACTTTGCGATATCAGATCAAAATTCTTCACGCTTCTGAAGCGGAAGAAGCTACAGTCGCCGCAAGCAGGGTTGCTATCTCCGCTGTTGCCGCTCCAGCCTTGCTGCTGGCTCCGTCACAGAGCAGCATTGCCAACAGCGCCAGTACATTGCTACCATCAACTCTGTCGCATCATTGCGTCTCACTCTGACGCTTCCATTTTCGCAATACGGCCCCGCTACTCTCCCAACGCTACCGTCACCCCCGTCTCCACACCCAACGCTTATGGCGCAGCTCTGCTTCACCCTGCCTATGTCTCGCCACAGACACTGGCATCACCATCACTCCCACAGCCACTCACTCCACCGTCACCAACGCAATCGTTGCCACCATTACCCGTCACGATCGCTACCGGCGCCGCAGCTAACGCTACCAACACAAACACACCCCCCCAACGTCATCATCGCTGATATCTTCACCACCACCACTGCCAACATCACCACCACCCCGCTCCACCACCATTGCCATCACTGACACCATCGCCAGCAAGTCGTTCCCTTCCCCCTGACAAATCATCACCGAGACAACGGCAACCTCCATTGCCGCTCAACGATCCTTGCCAGCCCTCTCTAGCACGAGTTCTCCAGCGCCGTCCCTGTTGCCATCTCCGCCGTCGCCGCCGCGCGCTTTGTTCTTTGGAGCGGAGCGGAGCGAGGCGCGGCGGACGACGCGGCTGGCCGCCGCCCCTTTGCCGCCGCAAGAGGCGAAGATAGGGGGCCGCCCCCAGATATGCGAGCAACGGCGCACACTCCACAGGAAAAACAGAAAGTGAGTTAGGTAACGCATGAGGACCCCAGGGAGCGGGCGGGAGACGTTGCCTTGGGATCGGAAAAATACGTGCTACGAGAATATTTTGATATTTTAGATAGTGAAGAGTAAGCCTATTATGGATTTTCAGTCTTATTATATCTCTGCACCATAAGAACGAGTTTCATGAGGAGAAAACACGTTTATGAGAGTGCAGCGTGCAGCGTTCCACGTGCCTTGCAGGTATGCAGCGATTTGTGAGGGCCAGTTAGTAACCGACAATTGGCGCCAAGCTGTCAGTGGGAACTGTTTGATATGCTGCGTTTGGTGTTGAACATGTGTTCACACATTCAGAGTTCGTTTGAGTCGACGTTCGTTGTGCGACCTTTAGTTATGCGCAGTTTGGCTTTCGGCGCTCGGCGCTCGGAACGCTTCCGGCGTTCGACGTTCATGAAGCGACGTTCATGGAGTGATGATGGATTCTGCATTTCACGTGCGACGTTTGACGTGCGACGTTAGGGATATTCCGTGTGACGTATGGCGTACAATGTTCGGTATGCGTCGTTCGGCGCCCTACTTTAGGCGTGCAACGTACGGCGTGCTAGATTCGACTTGCGAAGTTTGTCGTGCGAGGTTCGGTTCGACGAGCGAGGTTCGACGAGCGAGGTTTTACATGCTAGGTTCGACGAGCGAGGTTCGACGAGCGAGGTTTTACATGCTAGGTTCGACGAGCGAGGTTCGCCGTGCGATGGTTCGCCGTTCGGCATTAACGGAACCACGTTCAGTATTCATGGAGCAACATTCGGCGTGCGATGTTCGGCGTGCGATGTTCGGCGTGCGATGTTCGGCGTGCGATGCTCGGCGTGCGATGTTCGGCGTGCGATGTTCGGCGTGCGATGTTCGGCGTGCGATGTTCGGCGTGCGATGTTCGGCGTGCGATGTTCGGCGTGCGATGTTCGGCGTGTGATGTTCGGCGTGTGATGTTCGGCGTGTGAAGTACGGCGCGTGAAGTACGGCGTGAGAGCTTCGACGTTCGGGGTTCGATGTTGGCCGAGGGGGGTGCGGGGGCGCCGGCGGCAGCTCTAGCGCGCTCTCGCGTGCCGCTCGCGGGGTCGAGAGGCCGGCGCAGGCCCCGCCGGGTGCCCTCCGCGCGGAGAGCCCTGGCGTGACCTGCGAGCGCTGCGAAAATATTTGCGAACTTTCGGAAGTCACGAAAGCCCTTGCCCGCCGCTGCTCCTTTCGCTGGGTTACACGGTTCGCTCTTGGCATCTTTGCCTGCTTGCGCACTTCTCCCTGGCTCGCCACCTTCCACTATTTTAGTAACGCCTGGAACGTGTCAACGGCTATCTCGCACAAATATTTCAGATAAACACTTGTGCGGGACTGGAAGCCTCTTCACAATTACACGGCATCCAGAGGTGTACCATCCACAATCACCTGAAAACCATTTGATAAAGTATCACTACCCCAAAGAACCCAATTGAGTCGTTTCACCCTCTCACTTGCTTGTCTGCCTATTTCGCATTCATCAAACGGATAAATTTAAATCATTTGTGCAGTTCGATTGCGTGCATACGTCACTTCATCATTATCAACTCATCATCCATCAGTATGTATCTCAAAGGATCGCGATTATTCCAACCTGCTGCACATGTATATCTTACGAAAGTTATCCTCGCCCGTCAGTAGGTTTCCTCACAATGACTCATTTCCCCAGTCTAATTATATTGATCGGCCGAGTTAAGATCAGAGCCAAGATTACCCCTATCTCTGCAACGCTTTTACCGGGATTCCCTAGGGTCCGAGTTCGGTGGCCTATTTTTCACACTAGTTACATGACTCAGTTGAACTAGCCGCTGTGTGGAGGAGAATCTACCGATCGCCTGCACTGATCTGTAGTTTTCCGTATTAGTTTCCCCACGGGCCGCGCACGATCTTTCCTTCCTCTTCCTTGTCCTCTTCTCTCCCTTTAGTCACCCATCCACACTCACATGCACTACGCTATATCCCATGTCGGAAGATCACTTGTGAGCTTATTCCGGCTGGGGCGGTGCCCAGTTGGAGGAAATACTTGCATTGCAAAATCGTACACCAGGACCAGATCTCATCATCCGGGTGGGGAGGAACAATTAACTAACAATACTAATATCATAAGAGTTAACGCGCCCGGAATCTCCAAACAATCTAATTTGATGGTCATTCATATTTTCTATAATTCCATATTAAAAAACAATGTAGCTTGCCCACCATTCATTTGTGGTAACTCTTCAGTCTACTTCTCTTTGCATAATATTTTTAATGTATTTACGAATACAATGTTTATTTCCTTACGTTTTTCTACTCTGTACACACAATACTTAGTCATTCATCAGTCAAGTTTTGATTGCTAACTGAAACGTCGCATCAAGTTTTCTCATTGAAACATCTTTGGACAATGAACTTATCACGGTAATGACTCTTTCAATGGTTTGCTACCGCATCTCTATGCGCTACTTTTCGTGAAGCATCATTTATTGTATTAAATAGTCTTCATTCTTCTTGTCCTCGTAAAGTATCATATTGCTCTGGGGATGCAATAGTGGCACAATTTAAAAACAAATACGAATTTTTAGTTAATGCACTCTCCAGAATTGCAGATCTTCTTTCACAAACAGCAACAAACTTTACAGTACAATATTCCACCGACAAAAGGCAGAAGTGTGAATGAAACAGTACAATACAAGATGAAAATCTGAAACGTCAACACCTCATTTTTTGAGTTGTTGACTACTATTACAGGCCACGAATGACATCACTAAATAATTCCCTTGCCTGCCAGTTCCCTACTGTTTGGGTGGAACACCCACTTGCTCCCTCCGTTGATTGATTGATTGATTTTTTCGTGTTTCCGGGCGCGTCAACTGTTTTGGTCATTAGTCTAGTAAGTGTAATGTATGTTTTTCTCGGAAGCTGGCGGTGATCTTCCCCCGCTGGAGGGCGAGATCCGGCGCCGAACTATCGTCGGCTAGCGGTGTTTCTCACTAACAGACTCTCCCAACAGTGGGGCACCGTGGCCTGGAAAAGCTCTAAGTTCTCGACCGGTCTCCCGGAATACGTGGTAGTGTAGTGCATGTTACTGCAAGTGTGTGTGTAAGGGGAGAGGATAGGACTAGGAAGAAGGAAGCAGTCCGTGGCCCGTTTGGTAGGATACTGCTCCGGCATTCGCCTGGTGTTGATTGGAGAAACCACGGAAAACTACCGACCAGAGCAGCCGGCCGCTAGAATTCTCCTCCAGACAGCGACTGAATTCGACCTAGCTGACGAGCTAGTGTTGAAAATCCTTTCGCCGTCAGGACTGGAACCTAGGGCCTCCCAGTGACATGTGCTGCAGTGACATCAGTTGCACTCAGCCACCGCTCGCGGTTGGCTCCCTCCGTTCGCTCGTCGCTGGCCCTTTCAGCAGCGTCGACCACTCCCCCTTTCGCCCGCCCACTCGGCCAGCCCCCCTCCTCCTCTCGCGTGCTCATCCGCGTGCTTTGCCGCTCCCTCGCCCCCCTCCGCCCCCCGCCGAAGAGAGCTGCCGGATGCCACGGTTCGTTAGGTGCACAGGAAGAACGTGCATTACTGATCGCAGAAAAGGAATTTTAAAATGCGCCTACATTGCTCGTCCGTAATGAATTCGAGGGTTCATTGATTCCCGGTGAAAGTTTTTTTCAGGCTCGAGAGATGAAAATCCGGATTTTATGCAAGAAGTACTTGTAAAAATGGCATGAATTAATTTTTTAGGAATCTTTATGATGTGCTTAATTAATGCTTCGTATTGTGAGTTGGTAGTGGTGAACTTACAACTTGAGTCTAATGCTCTTCTACGGGTTATGGTTCGTTAGTTCTGTGATGTTTTTATATTTCTTAGCAGTTGTAAGCTCGGTTTACGAGATGAACAGAGAACCTTAGAATGGCTAGGATAATAATAATAATAGCGGAGGTTTTAATGTTCGTAGCTACTTTATCCCCAGCCACTTGTTCCAAATTGAAAAAGCGAGTTCCTATGACTGAAAAGCGGTCGAATTTCTATTGGTAGAAAACTTTGATTGTAATAAACTTCCATTCAATATTAATTACATCAATTAACACGCTTTTGATTTCTTAGAGTTTAACTCGAGTTTTCATCACCTTGGCTAATCTTAAAATATTTTACTCGCGTTAGTAACATCCGAATCTCAATTTGAGAGTATTCCTGTTAAAGAATTCAAAACCTGCGCAATGTAAGAGGATTACAATTCTGTTCTTTCCAAAGTGGTTTTGGTAGATGTTTTGACCCACATTAAAGTGAATCAAGTAATATTCTTTATAAACCATAAATCATTTAGGTGCCATTCGTTTAATTGAAGCATTTTCTTACTTGCATGAAAGTAATGATATGTTTCAGTAAATGCTCCTCGGTGTATGGGTAATATCTAAAAGATTTAGAACAAAAATATTGGATAAATAAATCTAATAAAATGGGATAAAAGTTTTCTGTACACGTTACAGAAAAGATTTTTTTATATATAATATACAAATTAATTTTATATACAATATACAAATTAAAATTGTTATAAAAGTTCAAATCTTACAATTTCGAATATATGATTAAAAATTGTTTCGAAAATAATTTCCTTCCATTCAATGGAACATTAATATCGAACATTAATGTCAATTGAATATAGTCAATTGCTGGAGATGGGATAATTGAGTTAAAGATCAATAAACATTCCTGTGAAACGTCTCACATATATTAACGCCGCATGACGTCACAGTTTTAAACATTCAATTACAAGGTATTGAATAACTATTTTTTGCACTGAATAAAGAAAAAAAAAAGTGTTTTCAGTAAACAGTGAATTAACATGCTGAAGAGCTGGATGATCGAACTGCTTGCGTACCACTCAGAATTTTTCAACCATTAAATTCAAAATTTCGTATTTTTAATTATTCTGAAATATTTAAATAATAAAAAATGGATTGAAACTATTTGCGACTTTGTTTGGTTTTGATGTGTCTATCTCATAATGTTCTTCAATTTTATCTAAATTAGAGATCACACTTTCGAACTCGGTCTTGTTCTCTCATAAGAACTACAAGCATGTTGCAAACATTTCTATAGTTATCCACCACTGATTCCGACAGCATTTGGAATCATATCACATTTCAAAGGCCCCATCTCATCCTTTAGGTTCCCATACGCGCGACTGCTGTAGCGTTTCCAGTGTCTCTAGTGTCTGTCCGCTGCTCTAACACGCGAGGCGCGTCCGCGCGCTTCGGATTCCTCGCGATGAGCCACCGCCGCTTCGCCGTCTGTCCTCGCGAGGTCCGCCGTCCTCCTTTGCATTGTCCTCGGCGCACCTCACCGCACCCCCTCCCCCCCCCCTGCGCACCGCGGCGCCTGATATTGGATATTGCGCAACCGCCTCCCACTGAAGGCAATTTCGCGTATCCGGCGACGGCGGTGGCGACGTCTTCTCGCCCGCGGATTGGCCGCCGGGGAAAGTTTCGGAATAAAATGGAGTTGGATTTCACCCGAGCTCCGCCGGTGGTTAAATGAAAAAAATGAAAGCCGTTTCTGAGTTGGAGCGGGTTCAGCGCCTAGGGATCCCGAACGCGCTCGGCACGGGGGTGGGGGTGGGGGCGACGCGGGAACAAGAGAAGGATAAGGGTGCTCCAGAAAAGGCACGAAGGAGCGAGATAGACGGAGAGGTGTAGAACGCAGGGGGGGGGATGCTGGAGGGGGAAGAGATGTCGGTGGTTGGCGGGAGCGGGAGAGCGAGGCCGAGCGGTGCGCCGCGCCTGGCAGGGTGAAAAAGAAGCCGCTGACCTCAAGAACGTTTTAAGTTTTAACTTGGCTGAACGGTTTCGTAAAAAATTAAAGGTCTGAAAGTATATTTCGCGGGGCGGCTGCGGCGGTGGCGGTGGCGGCGGTGGCGGCGGAGAAAGGGGCGGTTGAGCGGAGACGGGTTCTAATTTCCTCTCGGGAGTAGCCGTGTTGCGCGGGGGGCGGAGCGGGGGCGGGCGGAGGAAGGAGTACTAGTAGCCCGAAGGCCGGCCCTTGTGGGACGCCGTGTTCGGGGCGGGCAGTATCAATCAAACGCAGCAAATGGGCCATGCCCGCGATAGCTTCCGTTCGCCGCGCCGGACGCTGCCAGTGCTGCGTCCGCTTACCGCCTCAGCCGCCGCGAGCGCTGCGGGGCGGGGCGGGGCGGAACTGAACGGAACAAAACGAAATGAGGCGAGTTCGGACGACTCCGGGCCTTCGGTGCGGCAATGGACGCTCTAGTGGTCAGAGGTGCTTGGACCACTCCTGGATTTCAAACAAAAAGTAAAGAAACTGTATGAGAATAAGGAAAATTCTCCCACGTGGAAGCTACATGAGATCGTTCCTATATTACACTTTTTTGAAAGCTTTCATACCAATCTTCCTTACATAGAGCCTGATTCAATTTTTATGTTGTTTTATTTTCTCAATAGTTTCTTGAAAATATTTTTTTTGCTTAGTACGCACTTAGTACGTACGTTTTCTAACTGTACTTGTGTAATTTCTGTATTAATGTAACCTATACCATGTTTCAAATATGTAAGATGGATATGTGATTTTAAAATTTTAAAATGGATATCAATTATATACAATGCACGTTGTTAATGTTGTGTAAGTTTGTAGTGTATTTTCAGATATATGAGAGGTACATTTATAACCAATGAAATGTTTACAAAAACAACTATGTACTAATTTCTAATCCAGTGTCTTTGCGATTTGAATCAATATCTAGACTTTATAACTATAAATTGCCTTTCCGCATTGCTTGTATTAGCTTCCAGAAGACATTCACATTCATTTATGGTTTCATCTTCGGTAGTAAACAAATATAAATAGTATACATTATTAACATAACATCACAAGACAAAAATTATAATTATCAGATTAGATCATATACGAATCATATCATATCTTCCATCTGATGATCGAAGCTATTTAAGAGATCCAGAAGATGAAATCTGTAGAATCTTTCAGTCTTTGCTGTTGTCTAGTAAGTCTAATACTAGGTAATTTTGGTCATTTTCTAGACATTTGTACTATTTTTGGCAACTGAACTGGACTTCATGGTATATTACGTCTTAAAAAGTATTGTCCTACCAGTACCACACCTCTCCAAACGTGTTTCCAATTTACCATCATTTCGCCATCAGCTCTCACTGTCCTCATTGCACCAAAACGCCTGTCTCCAAAACTAACCTACTCCCACAAAACGCTTGTGTCTGCAGTAGCATGGAAACTTAGTTTTAATGACCTAGGATGCAGAGTTTATGTGTTACGCGTGATTATGTGTATTGCAGTAATGTTTTGAATGACATAACCTGCAAATATACATTTTCGTCGTACATCTGTTTGATGTAGGTCTGGGAGAAAATTTCCTATACTTCAGATTGAGCTCCATTTATTTCGACTTTAGAAAATATTATATGACTTTTAAAAAACAAATATGGTAACTTCAACTTCAACATTATTGTGTAAACTAAAAAAATACGAACTTTCGTAACTACTCAGAAAGTGTGTAAAATAATTCAAAAGAAGTCATATTTGAAAAGGAAGTTATGCAATGGTATTATGAGCCCTCTTAAAATATTAATTAATACATTTGTTTAGAGAAATTAATTACACATTTACATATGTAAATGCTATTTTATTACTAAAACTTGGAAAATAAAAAAAAATAATTTACAAAAATCAGAAAATGTAAATGACCTACTCGGCCCCAGCACAATTTTGCGCCCATATTGCACGAAATTCCCTGGACCCACAGATCTCCTCGGATCCCACGTGACTCAAATACTTCTCACTAATTATCGTCGGATTCACAGATTTTTCTCTTGGATATACATGGCCCCACTGATAGGCTCCTGGGCATTCCCATACTTCAAGTTATCCGTACTTCAAGCGAGAGCTAAACATTGTATCCGAAATTCGAAACTTGCGTGATTGTGCTCTGCGTTAATGAAGCGAACTCTGGGGGATGCTGCGCCTGATGCGAAGGAGCTTGTTCTTGGGAATCTGAGCTCTACACAAACAGGAGTTGAGAGGCGCTTTATAATCCTGTGACCCCTTGATTATATTGAGACTGCCTGCAAGACAAATTTACTAATTTTTGCATTAAACCGCTATTTCTTTTTGCATATTTCAACAGGAGAGTTGCTGCTTCTTCGAAATGATTCGAATTATATAATCGCCCAGGTTCTGTCCGAAATTTATTTTTATTTGAATTATATTTTTAAAGTTCATTTTGTATTATTTTTATTACATTTAATGTACTTTCGATCTATTTGCATCTATACTTGCTAGGCTACAAAATAGTGTCGATTTTGGTTATAGTGAACTCGGATATAGTGAACTTAAGTCACTGATCTCTTTTCACATACATTACAAATTAGCATAAGAAGATTCGGTTGTAGTGAACCTGTACCTCGGCTATTGTGAACGTAGGAAATACAACGTCCTGGAAATTAATTCCCTCCTGGAAAAGAATATATCGGCTCAATGCCACAAATTCAAACACTAGGCAGCTTGAAAAAATGTCGTGGCCAAAAGCCATAATAGAAAAATTATCTTTTGAGGTGAAGGTACCGGGGACCGGGAATGGGTACCTTACTGATGACCTTATGACCTTATAAGTTAGTTTTTAAGTCACAAATACATGTGACAAAGTTAACCATAACATAACTGAACCATGTAAACCTCTTGAAATCTAATAAATTTAAAAAATGGAAGGGTTTAAATATAACACACTGTGTGTTAGCATTTTTAATTTCTCTCATTTAAAAGTAAAGAGAGTACTTCTAACACGTACTTAAAAGTAAAGAGAAAGTATTTTAATGTTGCGGCGGAGATGTGGAGATTTTTCGACAGAAGAACTCGCGTTGTGGGGTCCTGTTTGCGGAATTTTTTTTTCAAGAGAAGTCTTGCTCCTATATTTAGCTAATTACTTCCTCTAACATTGTATAGTCGTAATCTGCAATTTCTGGGACCATGATACCAAACAATTTGTCCTACGATAACAAAATCGACTGTTTCTTCGATTGTCAACACTAGCACCCAAATCGTTCAGACGATTTTCCCCGAAATCGACATTCCTCGTTCGATCTGGCCGAGCGCGAAGTCCTGAGCATCTGAAAGAGATACTTTGATGTTGTGGGTGGATCTTACATGAAGCCTCGACATTTTCAAAATTTTCTCAAAGATGGCTACAAAATTTTATCAAAGATGGCTACGAAAGTTTTCAAAAAACTTCATTTGAAGTCGTTTTAAGTATTTAACTTACAAATGCAATGGAAATGTGCATATTAATGGCTTGTAAGGCATTTTAAAAAATTACAATTGTGTATTCTTGAAGAAAAAAAAAGCACACCAAAATGAGCTTTACGTCATATTAAACAGTGCCAATACCACCTTCTGTTGGCATAGTTTGAAGAAAATATTTGGATCCATTTTTGAAAAAATGGCATTTCAGCGTTTCTCAAAATGCAAAAATATAAGTTCATTTTCACAGAAAATTGTTCAGTTTTCCAGAAATTTTTTATGACGTTATTTCATGCAAAATTACTCATAAATATTTCAAGGTGAACAAATTTTCGGTCATGTAAATATTAACGACGTGAGAGACAGTCAAAAAATTAAATTTTTGTAATTTAAAAAAAACAAAAGAATAAAGCACTATGTCATTCATGTTATCTTATACGGTGCATTTAGCGCTATCCTTACCAAAAATTTAAAGAAAAAGTTGGAGCCTTTTTGAGAAAACCTTGTTTTTGTACTTTTTTAGAATTGCAAACATTGCGTGCAATATTGCGCGAAAACTTCTAAAATTTTCAAAAAAGTGTACATGACCTTATTACAAGAAATGATTATGAGCAACAAATTTCATTTGAAGAAAAAAACGTAACTTTAATTTTGTAGTTGCGGGAAAACACTGAAAATAATTCAAACTTTTAAAATATTCGAAAACTCAGAGTTAACCGTAAAAAGTCAGCATATGTCGCCTTTTTAAGTGTATTTAACTCTATTGTTTCAAGAAATTGAAAGAAAAAATTAGAGCAGTATTAAAAAAAAATTGAAAATGTCTTGGGTTATTCATGTATAGTACCCCCAAATTTTAAAGAATGTTTTTCAAAACCTCAAAGCTTCAACTAGAGGACACAGGTTTCTCAATTGGGAAAAAATCCTACGCACGGTTTAGGCGCTAGTAGTGTTCACAGACGAACGGACAGACTGACGGACAGACGGAAGGACGAGTTGCTTTCAATTGTTTTTTCGGCATCAAGGACCCACAAAACAGGGATTCAGGCTACACCACGTGTTGGAGGATTTGTTTCTTAATTTGACAACTGAAATTCTGCACTTTTTCGTCGCCAGGGCCCGGCAATGAATTTTTTTGGGCCAAAAATCCGCCTTTTTTCCGCGCAGCATTCGATTTTCCGAAGCATTACATAACTTTCTCTATACTACGTATATTTCTCCGTATATACGTATACGAGAAAGTAAAAACTATTTGCTCAAAAATGTCTCTCATTTTTTCTTATTATTTATCTCAAATAGTCTTCAGTACATGGGCTGATTGATCATCCTTACTATTTCAAATTTGTGCGCGCTTTTGCAGCTTTAGTGGCATCCGGATGAGAGTAGTGAGGACGGGGCACGGATGGGGTGCGATGGAATATTTTCATTAAAGAATTTTCTTACATATCGGATTAGCGCTTTAAAAGAAAAGTTTGGTATTGATAATATATTGCTACTTAACGTTAGCATTAATAAGAACGAGGCCACTTTCTCTGGAGTATTTAATTTCAATTTAAGTATTATGTAGTTGGGGTGTTTTGGAGGAATGGTAGAGGGTTAAGAATTAACAAATCGGGCAACCATAGGTTTGCAAGTGAATTTGGGCTTAGTGAGAGAGTACGATGAGCGGCAAGAGCGGCGTGGGAGTAAAAGGCTTCCGTCTTTTAGTGACCAGTGTCGAAAGTGGTGACAGAGGTAGGAGCAGAGGCGATGGTCGGGGCAATGTGTGAGCGAAGGGGAGGTGGGACGGCGGACGAAAGGGATGTGTCGTCGGACGTAAAGATTGATCAAATGATTACTAGTGTTTCCCGAGCTTATTCACAGATATGGTCATTTTTCCCGTAAGTGTAGTTCATGTTATCATAGGAGGGACGGTTTTCTTGCTTTGCAAAAATTTAATGAAATCCGACGCTGACCTACACGGTGGCAAGTCGGGTTTCCTCATCCAGGTATTTTCCCTTTTGCGGATAACCGCCCCATCCGGGACAAGCTTTAAGCTCCCAATCTCCCGACAACTGTGTGTGTGTATGGGAAGGGAGAGAGAGAGAGAGAGAGAGAGTAAAGGGTGAGGATAGGGTAAAAAGCGGAAGGGAAGAAGACGCGTGGTTTGTTTCTAAAAGTTATGCTGTGGCCTTTTAACTGGTATTGATCAGAGGAACCACAGAAAACACCCGATCCGAGCAGAATTGTCCTCTAGACAGCGGATCTAGCTACTGCTTAACGTCCGCCTTCTAAGTGACTTGAGTCCTAGGACCTCCAGGTCAGAGGCACTACAGTGACCTCTCTTGACGCCGACGGGGACGGGAGGTGATTGCTGGAGTGGTCACGGGGGCGAATGTGCAAACGCCGTGGGGGGCGTGTCTCCGAGTGGCCGGCGCGCGATGCATAACCGCTAAAACGAGTCAATTTCCGCGTGGCCGTGTGCACAATGCGCGCCGGGGAGGGTCGTGGGCCATTATGTGCACGGTGCACGACTCCCGGGCTGAGGGGCGCGCTCTGGCCTGCGGAGCGGGGGGGGGGCGGTCTCCGCCGACCGTCGATCTCTCTGGAGTGTCGTTTTGAGCGAGTCCTCGAAGGAATTAACAAGCAAAAGCGTCTTGGAAAAGATGAATCAGACAATGTGTGGGATCGGGTAGTATGTGTGCCTCTCTCACGTACTCAACGCATATTTCGGAGGTTGTCTGATACACCAGAGAGTGAATGTGTGCTAAATAATAATGTATTGGTGCCGGAGTAAGTGTACCTAGGGGATTCATTGATTAATGTTTCCGAGCGCGTCGTCTGCTAAAGTCAGTTGTCCCGTAAGTGTAGCTTTAATCACGGGCTATGACGGAGATCTTACCCCACTGAATAGCAAGTTTTGACTCCGACCTACACGAGGGTTTGTGGGGTTTTCCCCAACGACGAGACTCCCACCAGTGGGGCACCACCAGCCGAGACAAGCTCTAAGTCCCGACTGCACTCTCGACATGTGTGTCATTCACGTGCGAAATGCATGTAAGTGCAAGTGCTTGTAAGTGGGGGTGAGGGTAGGACAAAGAAGGATAAAGAAAAGTCGGGCGTGGTCCGTGGCCCGTTTATTAGGGTACTGCTCCGGTATTCGCCAGATGGCTGGTTGGAGAATACACGGAAAACTGCCGATGAAAGCTGCCGGTCGCTGAAATTCTCTTCCAGAGCGCCCCTTAATTCGCTTTAGATGTGGCTCTAGATGGTTAGAGGCATTGCAGTGACGTTGATGCTCTGAGTCATCTAAGCCGATAGGAGTCGCGGAACGAATATGTTTATTCATCTCTTTCCTACTTTCTTGGTCATGCACCCAAAAATTTGTTAACGGTTCCAATTATGTTTAGAATTTTGTTAATGAAAATGTTAAATTTTTGAATATGTATTTATTAAACTACTAAGCTCCATATTTATGAAAATGAAAAAAATATATGAATGAGTCAGAAGCAACGTCCTGCGGTTAGACGGAAGAGCGGACTTCATGACTTCAGCTTTGCTATATCAATAAAGCTACTTATGTATGAATGGTTCACTTGCAAACTTGTTAAAAGACAATTTTATAAAATCAAGTTTTTGTGCTCTTTGGAAAGAATTCACCATTCTCTACAAAGATACGTACAGGGTAGGATTCAAAAGTAATGAGCCTCACGTTATACTGACGCGTACGCACCCTGCAGCGCGCTCCGCTTTACAGCGACGGTGGTGGTGGGTTTTGGCTTCACAGCCCAACGCGGGTCAGTTGCCTCCCAGCTTTCGGAGCGGTAGCATCGGCCTAAACAGTAGCCCCTACACGGTGGTGCGTGACACGGTGAAATGGAAAGTGATTGATCTGTGAGACCACGTGCAACTGAACTTGATTACTTAAAAACTACCTTTATTTACTCATTCTTAACTAAGCACATATCATTGAATTGACATTCAAAAACATAAAGTAGATAAGCATTCTGCAGTTACCCTTTATATAAACATTTTCAATGTGTAATGTTTTCTGCTAGACTTATCTAAATTAATCAGCGACATCTCTGACAAACACACTTCACCATTTGTATAAACATATTTACGTATATTTTAATCAACAGCGAAGCATCATGATCGAAATAACAATGTTTCAACAGAAATACAGACATTTAAAAAGTTTCTTCGTATAAGATGTACTATTGCCGAAAACACTGCAGATTATTTCCAACTTTTCCAAACTAAGCACTGTATTCACACACATACACACACACACACATTCGTGTACCGCAAAATAATAAACCTATAATTAAAATATATACGTTAAATTTAGTTACTTTCTTTGAGCAGAGCAAAGTGGACCTAAACATCACGTATTACCGCTTTCCACCGAGTGACAATATACATTCTCATGGGAAGAAATTCTGTCTGCAGCAGTTATTATTATTAATAATTATTATAATTATTAATGGGATGAAATTCTGTCTGCACCTTATTATTACTTCCATTGGAGACTTAAAACACGTGAACATTCTCTCCAGAGGTATAATTTTCATTGATTTCACACACCGAACGGCTACTGGCGGCCCAATGCCCCCCCCCCACACACACACACATACACACTAAATTATCCCGCCCATGCTCTTTGCGACCGCGAAAGTATACGGTTGGTAACCCTTATCAAACAAAATAGGTCTCTTACACAAATGGACGATGTGCGTTAGTGGTAACCCTTAAAAAGTAGTATTAATTAGTTATGTGGTTCTGGGCCCCATTTACTTGCTTGGTTAGCAATGATAATCAACCATGGGAACGTCATCTGTGATAAATGTTGTCCCAAAATATATTTCGATCGTCACAATTAAAAGACACGTAACCATGAGTTTGTGGTTGGGAGTGAGATGGTCACGGCGAATTTTCGGCAGAAAAACTATTATTTCAGGACCCTGGTAACAAAAAAGTGGATAGATCCAGTTGCTAAATTTAGAAAAAAAAACTGGGATCATTTGGTGTACCCAGAATCTATGTTTGGAAGGTCTTTAATGCCAAAAAATTGAATGGTTACCAAATGTTTCTCTATGCGTCTATCCGTCTCAACAACGCTAGCGGGTAAACCTTTCAGTCGATTTTTCTCCAAAATTGATATTCCCCAATCAATCCGGTTAATGTTGCGGTTCCTTGAATTTGAAACCGATATTTCAATTTTTTTGGGGGAGAGGTAATTTTTATGAATCCCTTGGGACATTTCCAAATTTTCAAAGACATGGCTCCATCGTTTTTTATTCAATTTTGCTGTTGTATTGTGCGCCGGACGTTTAAGATAATGGTGTATGTCTCATGTTTGTTGAGAATATGATATTTTGAAAATTGCAAAAGTTCAATTTTCTCCGGAGTCTACTTCCATTTAAAATATTAAAGATGGAGACTTTTTTCCTTAATGAAATTTGTTCCTTAAAGATAGATTTTGCAATAAGTTCATTCAGACTTTTTCGAAAATTGGAGTACTTTTTGCGTAATTTTGCCTGGAAATACGAGGGAGAAAGTATGTGCTGTTTTATTTTTCAGTGTATTGATTTATAGCTGGAAGGTGGTGGTGCTATTCCCCCGCTCGAAGTTACGATTCGGCGCCGACTCATACGTCGCTTTACAGAGCTCTCTCGCACTCCAGCCATCCCTACCGGGAGCGGTAGCTCCGTGCATCAACTGATGTCACTGCAGCGCCTCTGACTGAGAGGTTCTACGTTCGATTCCCGACGACGGCAGGGTTTTCGACACTATCTTCTCAGCTAAGTCGAATTTAGTCGCTGTCTGTAGGAGAATTCTAGCGGCAGGCTCCTCTGATCGGTAGTTTTCCCTGTTTTTTCCGGTCAACACCAGGCGATTGCCGGAGCAGTACCCTACCAAACGGGCCACAGACTGCGTGCGATCATTCCTTTCTCTTCCTTAGCCTATTCTCTCCCCTTACACACACACACACACTAACATGCACTACACTACCACATATTCCGGGGGGAACGGTCGGGAGCTTGCAGCTTGTCGCGTCTGGGGCGGTGCCTCGCTGGTGGGAGAGTCCTAGTTAGGGGGAAATCCCGCTAGTCGACGGTAGGTCGGCGCTGGATCTCGCCATCCAGCGGCGAAGATCACAGCCATCTTCGAAGGAAAAACACGCTATACACTTACGGGACTAATGACCTAATCTGTGAACGCACCCGGAATCACTAATCAACCAACCAAACAATTCAGCTATCCCCAGTTTCCCAAACCGATTCTCAACTCCCGACTGATTTCCCGATATCTGAGTAGTGCATATGTGTAAGTGTGCGAGTGTGTTTAAGTGTGTGTGTGTGTGTGTGTATAAACATGGAGACGAGGCGACAAGGAAGAGGAGGGAAAGATCGCGTGAGGTGTGTGGTCCTTTTGTTAGGGTATTGCTTCTGCGTTCGGTTGGTATTGGCGAGAGAAGCAACGAAAAACCCCCATCAGAGCAGCCAGTCGCTACAATTCCCCTTCAGACGTCAGCACAATTCGATTTAAATACATTACTATTGTAAAAAATTCACTATTGTCGGGACTCAAAACCTAAGACCTTGCGGTCAGACATTCTTCAACCGTAACGGTCGTTCCACAGAGCCGTCTCGGCTGGTATACAAAGAAAAGTATTATTGTACCCTCTAATAAATATTTCGTTTTCTAAATATCTTTCTATCACATGAAAAATAATATTTTATAAAATCTAAATAAACTTATACCCATCTTTTTTCACCTTACGACGTATTACTTAATTAGGTTGTGAAAATACACCACACTTACAGAGTACAGTAAGATAAGGAGAGCACCATAATCTTAATGGGATGTGTTGGGCCATATTTTTCTCTATAAAGCACTGCCTCGCAGCGATGATAATAAATTCAAAGTCTCAAACAATGAACTTTACTAATATATCCCTACGATCTACCGAATTTAAATGGCAAGCGACCTGTCTATTGAGTTAGTGGCTTTACCGCCATATATCGTACACGATATACAAATACATGTTGAAAATCCGATGAATGGTTGAATCATTATTAGGGCGGGAAGAGCTTCACAAAATTTCTTTGTGAAAAATACAACCCTCCTTTGCAAGTAAAAAGAAGATCTTCGAAATGTTTTCTAGTAGGATGAATCTCATGAATATGTCAAGCTCTTTTAAGGAAAAAAATATTTCGAATTATGGTTAAAGACTGATGTTGAACCATACGTTTCATGCAAGCTATATTGAATGTGTGTTTATTTGCAATTCCACATCTAACAGGTAGCATGCTCATTAGTAGAAATACTTCATTTTGCAGTTGGCAGGAATATGCGTGTATAATTCAGTTGAAGTTCTCGTTTTATCCCCTCAACCATAAAGCGTAGCGTAAAATGTGAAATCTGCTTTAATCGAGACGTTCGTTTTGTTTATTGTGTGCTCTATTCCTAGTTAATAAGCAGAAAATTGACAGCAATCCACTGAACAAACGCAGTTAATAAATACCACAATGCTGTCAGTATTCTCCAATCATTTGAAAATATGATGTACGTGCAAGTAGTGCATGAGATAAAACTCACCGACATTTTTGATTAAAGATGAGAAAGGAAGGATACCAGGCTGACTCACCTGAAAACATATAAATGTACGTGTAATATATACAGTCTCATATTTGTATTATAAATAAGTAATAATATTCGATTATGCTATAACATCAAAATGTCACCTATATTTGTGGTTTAGAAAATTAAACTAAAAATGTTAATTATTCTGACCTATCGGTGAGACATTTCTATTTTCTCGTGACTGAAAATAATTATTAGCATGTAATTACTCAATTAATTGTTAATACATTTACAGATGGACTTAGCGAAGCTTAATAATTTGTGGCCGACACCATAAGCATAATTTAAAGCTAAATTCATTACTAGAGCCACTTTCATTAATTGCGTTGTTCTGGCTTGGGTAGGGACACTAGAATGATTGTTGAAGCAATGTTCATCTAAGGTGGATTCGGCAAGGTCCACGAGTTCCCATAAACAGAAACAATGATTCATATCACACTACGTAATATAAATAAAGACTGAAATTATTTGTAGTGTTCTTTTTCGACCCATTAATAAAAAAAATATAATATAACAGAATCTGCATAGTTGTTGACTTGCTACTTTGTATGTTGCATTATGTCTGCACTCGAGCTAATTAAATTCCTAAATAATAAGAATTCCTATATAATAAGAACAAAAACGACTGTGACTTCCAGACAGCAGAAAACTGATGATGATAGCTAAGCCATCGAAAGCTGCTCTTATTGAAATAAATAATATTGTTGACAATGACAACGCCTTCAATCATTTCGATTATGTAAATGTCAACTACAACTCACCACTAAACCAATACAGAAACTAATGTAAATATCCAACATAAAGAAGTCATTAATGAAAGAAGAATGTTATATATTACAGAAGTTCGATGAAAAGTAATGAGAAATGTTATTTTTCTTTGAAATGACTTTATTGAGAGAGGTATTTACAAACCTTCAATATAATCGCCCCCGTTATTAATGATCTTTTGCCAAATGTTAAGAAGGCGTCGAGCAGCATCTGCACGACTATTTCTGTTAATGTCCTATACTGACCGTTATTTAGTATCAATCATTTCTTCTCTGGTATTGTACCTGGTTCTTCACAGCGGTTCTTTCATAATGCTGAAGAGATCATAATCGCAGGGACTCATATCGGGCGAGTGAGATGGTTGTGCCAGAATCCCCCATTGCCACCGGCATATAGGGTCGACCTGTACGGGGTTATCGTTCACATCATCTCTGCCTAATCTGAAAGCTTTAACCAATCGATCGACTGTAGAGTATGGCAACTCTGCATTACCACATGCTGTACGCAGTCCCTGTAAACATAATTGTTTACTCCGACCTCGTGCCACTTCAATTTTAAGCCACGAACCATTGTAAACATGGCTTTAGGGTGCTTGAGCCACTGCTATGGAGTTCAACGATTTATACACTGCAGTAAACTGACAGAATACTGTTCCCACTCGCTGCACATCCTCGTCTAATAGTCCTTCATTTTGTTATGACTGATGACAGCACGCCGACTCACCGGCTTTAAGTTACAGCAATATTTTCATTACATTTTATTCAACCTACGTATATGCTCTTACATAATTCAAATAGTGTCAAGTATCAGAGCCAGCATAACTTGTTAGTATAATTTATTGGTGTGTGAGGCAAATAGCAGGTGTTGCTAACTCGCAAGAGGTTTTTGTGGATAAGGAGTTTTTGATTGTAATTGGCTTCATATTAGGAATAAATTTGTTCTGTTTTCAAAAGACGTTGTGCTGATTTCATACATTAATGATTTCATCAAGGTCGTGTCCTCCATAATGGACCTTGCCCCCTTTTTCCCTTTATCCTCTTGTCCTTTTTTTATATCTCAAAGAAATTTTGTGTCTCCAGCCTATAGTTCCCGAAAAAACACCTGGGTAATTTGGGTCACACATTGGCGCCAGAACAGTAGGGACTGGGCTTGATTGTGGGTTTTTAATTAAGTTGAAGCACATTTGCTATCGTCATAAGTGCAAACCTTTATGAATCATCTATATAGAATTTGCACTAAAATGTGAGTATTAGGATTCTATTGAAAGGGTCTTGATATATGTTTCATTGGGGTTATTCCAGATTTGTGTAATTGAGGGTGTATTTAAAAATGCATTAGTGTATTTCAGTGATTATTTCAAACTTATTTGCACTTTAGTGCGGTTTAAAAAATGAAGTAGTGTATACTGCAGTGGTTAATTCATGAGTATAGTCAAAGGTAATTAGTGTAAATTTCAGTGGCAATCTTATATGTAAAACTTTGTTAAAATAAGAATGGGCATAGAGGGAGCCAGCTCGTCAACGCCAAATTCCGAAATTACGAAGAGAAGCGAAATAGCCAGAGGAACGTTTTTACGTGTTTCGCCAATTACTTACGTAACAAAAGCAAAAGGTAGCGGAGCAGGTTCACGAACGTAGTAAAGTGATAATGAATAAATTAAGTGTCCACGAACAAATGATGCCAGGTCAAGCAGAACAGGAACGGGAACGAAACAGAATAGTAGAGGAGAAACTTAACTTGTATGAACAAGTAATAGCGGATCAGGTCCGGGAATTAGATGCAGAAGTTAGTCAGAATGTTAGGGATCAAGTCAAAAAGCATATCGCAGGTCAAAATGAAGCTATTGACGCGCCTCAAGGAAAAATAGTGGATGTCTCCCAAGGAGTTGAAAGGAAAATCGACGCATGTAAAATGGAGTAGCAACCATGGTAAAAGGATCGGTCAAAGCATGTTAAGATGATGGAGGTTAGGAAGTGCGACGAGAACTGAGGTCAAAACTGTACCAAATATCGTAAGTGGTCCCGGAAAGTGTCAATCCCTTCGAAATAACTCTTTAATGCATGATTTTTTATTTTTACTTCCAATAAATATTTATCATTAAATTTATCTAATTTAATTAAGGGAAAAATAAAAAAAACAGAAGTAAATATCGCTTGAGAAAAAGACAAAACTAAATTGTGTTAGTTCACCAACAAAATGTGCTGTTTCACGATTAAAAAAAATTTACTTATTTTTCAAATCGTTTATGTGATATAAGTATCAAGCAGGTCAATAAAATAAGTATCATTCGTATTTTAGTTTGATGATTTTTCTAAAAATGTTTCGTTTCCGGTATGAAATCAGTGTGTACTACCAGGAAGTTCCGATTCACGACGCCACTAGATTACTATCATTTCATCTCGTTATCTTATAGCGTTTACCACCTAACAACGCATGGGGTGAGATAAACGCATTATGTACATCACGTTTAATATAAAATAGTTCATAATTAAAACGATAGAATACGTTTATGACCCGAAAAACATTATTTCACAGCTGAGTTACACTATGCAATATAGAGTGAACATTCTTTGGTAATGCGAAGGTAAACGCGCACTCACTTATGAGAGCCGTAGAATGTTTGTTGGTGAGATACTAACCAGATAAAAGTACAACTCACGTAATTTATCAGATGTTACAAGATACGCGGGACTGAGGACTTGGGCAGAAACTCTTGTATCATTTCCGACATCAGTGCAAGAGTTCAAACGAATGTTCTTCGAGTGATATGAGGGCGAGGGTATCCAATTGAGCTTCAAGAGTAGAATGATGAATAGTTTCTACAAAGCATTGAGCGGGGGTGGGATGCAGGATTGTGCAGCTAGGCGCATGATCAAATTCAGATTCTTGTCACAATCCATGAGCGACCAACAAATAATTTGTGCATTATGTAGACAATTCCTAACAACGATACAAAACCCGCTAAGAAGCGTGAGTCATATCGACCTGGTCAGTACGTATTAGGAAGTTATGATCTGACATTCGGCAAGGCTCCTAAGGGTGAAGCAAACGTGAGCGCAATGAACATACAACCAGCCCGTCAACATGAGGCAGAGGAGACAGAATATTTGGGGATGGGTTGATCAAAAATGCAAGGAAGATTATGAATGAATGAATGCCTCATTTTACGTGATGAGACTCAGGACATGAGGCCCCCTCTTCCGTCTGACCACGCAAATTTCGTTACGCTCCTTTTACCTTCCAGGGGAGAAACAAGGTATTACTTAGGCGATGAAAGAAGGCAATTTGAATTTAGCTCAGATGATTCATTTAGGCTTGAGGATCTTTAGGTAGGGGATGGTCAGGCTTTAAGTGGAATTTCGTCTTGAAGGGCGACCGCAACACGCACACATACAAATCGATTAATTTCCTCCCAATCAACACCTATCGAGTGTTACTCGAGCTACAGCGGAAGAAACGCGTTACAAATTTCAACGCCGATTAAACGCTGCCAATCCGTTGCCGCGACGCTCGCCTGCCTCGCAGGTCTGAACGTGCTCATAAGGCAATACGTGACGCGAAATTTCCGCTGCGGCCATTCCGCATAGGCTGTGGATCTTCTCGCGTCGGTCTGTGGGAGCCTTTCTGACATTCAATTGCCACGAACGTTCACGATGACTCGTTATTAAGGCTTTGGGGCCACGCAGAATATTCACGTCCCGTTACTAAGCAAGTAATGCTGGAAGTTTGCATCGGGAATCGCGTGTGCGAAGTCATCGCATTGGAAGTGAAGAATTTACTGCATTCAATTATTTTGTGGATGGACTTTCTAACGGAAAATCATGCTATGATAAATCTTGATGAGCGACGCATCATAATGAGTGAGCACGAGATGATATTTGACTTGGAGCGAGAAGAGGAATTCATTACAATAGGCAGGAATCTTATGTGAAGGAAAAGTTGGGGATTGAACAGACATGCAGGTGGATGAAGCAGAAATATTGGATGAGAGATGCAAGCGAAGCTGAGGAAGTTGTTATTGAGAAACAGATATGTGTTTATGAGGAATCCTAATTCCATCCAGGATTACGAATTTGTGATACAACTAACCGATTATACCCCGTTTGGGGAGAGAAATTACCCAACACTGGTAGTTTATCGCGGAGAGGTCGCGAAGGTGATTAAGGAGATGATGGAAGAGGAGATCATTATGAGACCATCTACTTCATGTATGAGTAAGATTGTAATTGTAAGAAAAAAAGGACGGACGTCTGCGAATCTGCTTGAACACGAGAAGATTGAATGCTTTGATATAACCCTTTCAGGATGATCCTCCCGAGGTAGAAGGAATCCTGCAAGGATTCGGTGGGTGCGAGATATTCTAGTGAACGGACTTCAGCAATGCCTACTGACAGATGAACATAGCGGAAGACAATCATCAATAACCCGGTTTCATGTTTGAGGGGATATGTTACAGCTTCAGGATAGTACCATTTGGTTTGTGAAATACTGGAGCGGCATTGATACAGCATGTCGACCGATTACTTGGGGATCAATTACATGACCGAATCAATTACATAACGAATGATATCGAGGTCAAATCCAATCCTGTTCCCGAGCATTTCAAGGACTTGCAGGAATTGTTTGCCATCTATCGAGAACAATTTGGTATTGAATGTCAAGAAATCTAAATGGTGCAACGACAACAATCCCGTTTTTGTAAAAACGCTTCCTCGAGTGCTTTAGTTGGCAAACGCCGCGCTCGCTTCGAAAATGTCGCGTGTCAGCGGGGGCTTCGCGAACTTGCGTCCGCGCGTCGGCCAGCCTGCGGGCGCGCGGGCGAAACCGACGGACCGAGCGAAATCAGTGCGCCTCATTTCCGCGCGCAGTGTTGGCAGGACTGTCGTGTGCGTAGAAGCTCCTTTGAGCTCGCAGGACCGCCGGCGTGGAAGCGCGTCAAAGGGAACGCCCTGCCCTGCCCTACCCCGCGCCGCCCCTTCGTCTCGCTCCCTCCGCCCCCGCCCGACCCCGCCAGCCCCGCCCCGCCTCGCCCTCCCCGCCTCGCCCCCGCCCTGCCTCGCCCCGCCCCGCCATGCACCGCCCCACCATGCACCGCCTCGCCATGCACCGCCCCGCCATGCACCGCCCCACCCCGCCATGCACCGCCCCGCCCCCGCCCCACCCCCCGCCCGCGCGCCCGCCCGCGCCCCCGCCCCCTCCCCGCCCCCCCCACCCCTACCGCCCCGCCCGCCCCGCCCCCGCCCTGCCCCCGCCCCGCCCCGCGCCGGGCTGTCACCTGACGCCCATCGGACCAGCCAAAGCAGCACCGCGCGACCGCTCGCACAAGCGGCAGCTTCCAAGCGATTCTGGATGGAAGGGAGGATTACCATACACTTTTTGTCCGTCTCTTCAAGTCCGGGATCACGTCAAATGCAAACGCAATTTCATCCTTTTTTGAGGATGTCTTCAGGATCCATAGTTTACCAAATGAAGCTCGAGTCATGCTGTGTGATGTAAACGGATTTCTAGTTTTCTGAGTTATTAATAGAAAACACGACCATTTCAAGTCTTTTTTAATTTTTTAAATGTCACATTCTGTATAAACAAACGAATACAATGTCTTGTTGAATATTACTTCGATTGAACACTGGCTTTCACAGTAAAAAGTTATAAAACCGAGGGAATGTATATTTCTGAATATATGGAAACGTTGGTATAGGCTAGTTGAAACGAATACACCCTTAGTATTTTAATCAGGAAAATATATCAGTTCAGTAATAACAATAATACATTACAATTATAAATTTCATTAAAGGACATCTCATGGATGGGATGTACTTCTAATGAAAAGAAAATATTACTACTTATGTGCTTCAGATTTTTCCTAAGAATGAAGCAAATATCAAGACCAATGAGTGAGGTGTGATATATTTTAAAAGTTAACTTTTGGATAATTATCACAACTAAATCTCCTATATCAGCACATATTTTCCATACTTCGGCATTATATTTTTCAAGCTATTTTAATTAATTCTATGTAATTAATAATTTCTTTACAAAATTCGAAACAGTTTGAGAAGAATGGTGTTATGATATCTAAAAATATCCTTGATGATGCGGCCTTTCATATCAGTAACATGTTATGAGTGAAATTATCAAGATATTATTTGCCACAATTAACCAATAATGCAAACAATGGTTTTACTTCCCTAAAAATAAATCAGTCACTGACAGTGATAATATGGTTTCAAAGAGAGTTATCTCTGATGATCAAAAAGGTATCGTTTTGAAAGAAAATGTATTCATTTTTTCGAAATGACAGAATACTCTTGTGACAACAGAATGTTCGAGTCTAACGATCAATGGAGTGATGCTCGAGAAGTTAGCAAAACAGATGTCAACGACAGAGAAGGAATAAAAACGACGCCGGCTCCACCAGGCAGAAGAGAAATGGTAAGCGCAGGACATTATTCTGTAGACGGTCGTGCCGTGCCGGGTCAATTTCCCTGGGTAAGCCTTGGATGGTGGCAGATCGAAGTCTCCGGGAACAAATATCCTCCTCTTTTCACCTTCACCCTCGCATATGCTTTGAGCTTGGCGCAAAAAAGCCATTTTCATCTACGGTTCTTCTTCTTGTTAGGGCTGTGATGATTTAATCAGTAATATTACGGATAAACAAAAATGAATATAATAATTATATCTAAATTAACTAGTAATCTCACAAAATTATTCTCAATACCAAATCATTTCTCTATCAAACACACAAGACATAGAATCCAATTACATCGAACAAATTAACGACTTACGGCCCTTCATTTGTTTTCTTTAAAAATTCTAAGCAAAAGTTTCTGCGTTGCGTCCCAGATCCAGTCTTCTCTTACGCATATCTGCAGTCAGCTACAGGACTTCCCGTTTCATTAATTCCATTTTGTGTGTACGGGAGCGTCAACTGCTACGGTCATAGTCTCATAAATATAATACATGATTTCAACATCCGGAGATGGGGATGTTCTTTTCCCGCTGGATGGTGACATTACGTACACGTCGGCTTACGTGATGTTGCGCATTCAGGTATCTCCCACCAGCGGGGAATCGCTACAGCAAGGACAAGCTCTAAGCTTCCGAGTGGGTTCCCCATATGAGCATTACTATTTTGCGTGTGAAATGTAAATGAATAAGGAATGCAGATAGGACAAGTTAGGAGAAGGAAATTTCGTGGACGGTCATGTTAGGGAACAGGTTCTGCTTTCGCATGGTGTTGATCGAACAAACCACAGAAAACTAACGAACAAAGCAGCCGCCCTCTAGAATTTTCCTCCAGGCAGCGGGTGAATTTCGCATACCAATGTACAGCTAGTATCGAAAATCCTACCATTGTCTTGACTCAAATCTTAAGATCTCCCGGTGAAAGGCATGGCTGTGACATCAGTTAATGTCCTGAGCTACCTCCGCCGGTTTCCTGTTCTTTCCCCATTTTACTTTCTCGCCTTAAAAAGGTACTTCATAAGAGAAAGTTACGTAATGCTGCGGTCAAATTCGGCTATTGTTTGGTCGAAAAACTCTTATTGTCGAGCCTTGGTAACGAAAAAGTGAAGAAAAATCCTCTCACACGTGGTGTAGCTAAAATCCATGTTTCGTGGGTCCATGACATCAAAAAATCCATTGACGGCAAAAGTATGTCAGTCTGTCCAACTGTCTGTGAATAATGCTAACGACTAAACAGTTCAGCCCATTTTCTCCAAAACTGACATTCCCAATCGATCTGGCTGGTGTCGCGGCGCCTGGAATTTGAAATTGAAATGTTAATTTTGAAGAGTACTTTACATGAAGCCCCTGGTACATTTTCAAAAATAGCGCGAACGTTTCTGACTAAACTTTGTCATTGGATACTGTGATGGACCTTTAAGAGAATGGTGCAGATCTCATGTTCATTAAAACTCTGATTTTTCGAAAAATGGAAAAGTTAAACTTTTTTGGCGTCTTCCTCCAACTCCAATTGTGAAGATACAATTCTTTTTCTTAATAAATTTTTTTCATCAAAAACAGGTCATTAAAGAAGGTCATATTAATATTTTTGAAAATATGAGTATATTTTGTGAAATTGGTGACAATAAAGTCTCCCGCTCAGAATTTCCTGCACTTCGTGAACGTAATAGAGATGGTTCCAGGCAGTTGGATGCTACGTAAGTTAGAATTTGTATATTATTTCATTTTTTTCGTTTCTTACATTCGAGATTTTGGTACACGTGGTTGGTTACAAAATAATTGTTATGAAATTATTTGAAACCTATTTTAAATCGTGTCATTTAATTTAGCTAAATATGAAAATGATTAGATGAATTCGCTTTGCCTAATAGGGTGTGGGAACTCAGACTAATTCGTTTAAAACCCGGATAGTTTTAATGAATACAACAATATTATATTTAATTGTTACATTTTTCTAACCCTTTTCATTTTCTTACAGACGGTTTCAAGAATGCTACTTTACAAAATGAGTATCTCATGCCAGTTATCAATTATTGTGGCTTGATGCAACACATTGTTGTAACGTCGCACTGAAAGCTGGCAGAAAGCTGTTTTCGTTTAAACGTTTGAATGAAAAAATATACGTATTATATATAATATATCGCAAAGCCAATAACCACCTCGAGAAAGTACGTGCTGTTGTAGCACCACTAGTTATTCGCTTCCTCAATTATGTCGTATTTTCTTCATCGCGCTTGATCCTTTTGCCACCCTGGTCCCTGTTTCCTTCTCTTACCGCCCACTGCGCTGCTTTGCCCAAGTCTCCAACTTCGTTCCTTCTCCCTCCCTCGCCCCTCCGATGCGCTTCCTCTCTGCCCCAGCGATAGCGCCCGCTCAGTGGCAATGCAGCTCTCTGCACTCTGCAGCATCGTTGACAGGAATGACGTAGGTTTCAATTCCAGACGATGGCGAATTTGAGAAGCTACAGAGCTGGGTTGAATTCAAGGACATCCATTGGGGGTGGCTGATATAATCGGTAGTTTTCCGTGGTTTCGCTGGTCAATACAAAATATACAACAAAGCATACACAGAAAATTCAAACAAACTCTGGACCTCGCGCGATCTTTCTTTCCCTTGCCGTCTCCTCCTCTCAAGACACCTCTACGCAAATTTTGATTTACATTTACAACAAAATTACACATTTTGGGAGACTGGCCGTGGAAGAGCTTGTGCCCCGCTGGTGGAATTCCTGCAATGAGATGTACATGGTAGGTGCCGAATCCCACGAGGGAGGAACACCGCCACCTCCCAGGACGCAACAAGCACTTCACTTAGGGGACTAATGATTAAAATAGTTGCCGCCCCCGGAAACAAACACAGTCGTCGCCCCTTCATTCGTTAGCAGCCCCCTTAGCCTCACGCCCCCGCCCCTAACCGCACCCCGCGCCCGCATCGCTTCACGCCTTCGGATCGACCCATCGATATCCCGAGCCCTCAGGTGGCGCGAGGGCGCCCGGGGAGGGGTGAGGGCATCCGTCTGCGGGCGGTGCGGGCCCGTGTTCGGGGGCGTGTCCGGCGAGCGGGCGGTCGTGGGGGGCGGCCCCGGGATCGATGTCCGCGGCCGGGCGGTGCGGGTGACCAGGTCCCGCGACCGCGAGTGCCTCGGACGCCCGTTCATCAAGGGCGCGGCGCCCGTCAAACGCACGGCGCGCGGCCGCTCAAAGAGCGCGCATGAATCACCGCGGCGCTTCACGGCCACGCGCCCGCGGCCCCGCCCCCTCTCGGCGTCCTCCTCTCATTCTCCCTTTTCATTCTCCCTTTTCGACTTTTACGACTTATCTACTCATTATTAGAAGACCGCCAGCGGTAGCTCAGTGTATCAACTGATGTCACTGCAGTGCCCTTGACCGGGAGGTCCTAGGTTCCCACTCCCCACGGCGACAGGATTTTCGGCAGTAGTTTGTCAGCTAGGTCGAATTCAGTCGCTGCCTGGAGGAGAGTTCTAGGGGTGGGCTGCTCTGATCGGTAGTTTTCCGTGGTTTTTGCGATCAGCACCAGGCGAATGCTGGAGCAGGACCTTAACAAACGGGCCACGGACGGATCTGTTCTTCCTCTTCCTTGTCCAATCCTGTCCCCTTACACACACACTTACACTAACATGCATTACACTACCACATATTCCGGGAGACCGATCGGGAGCTTAGAGCATGTCCCGGCTGGAGCGGTGCCCCGCTAAAGGGAGAGTCGTGGTTAGGGGGAAACCCCGCTAGCTGACGATAGGTCGGCGCCGGATTTCGACATCCAGCGGGTGAAGATCACCGCCATCTCCCAAGGAAAACCATGCACTACACTGACGGGACTAATGATCTAAGTTGTTGACGCGCCCGGAATCACTAACAACCAATCAACCAACCAAACATTATTAGAAGGGCAATCGAGCGGGGAGGGTGATGAAGGTACTTCAGACTGCCGGCTCAGATCAGATAAATTCACAAATATGTTTTTTTTTACTAATTTTCAATAGAAACGAAAATCATTCAATATCTCACGTGAATGTTACAAGAACTATAAAGCCTCACCTACAAAAGTAGTTAAAATTCAGTATAAATAACAAAATATCAAATGGACTGAACAAATGGGCAAAGAAGAATATTAGTTGAACTATTGCTCATTATTGGATTGTTACATCCCAAATACGCCTATATACGATGTGAATTATTTAATACTTTCTTTCAACAATTTTTTAATACGTGCTCCACATTGTAGCTCAGAGAGAGTTTCTTCTCTACAGTATATCTTTGTTACTTCTCGCATTATTTGCTGTGTCCTTTGATTCCCATCCTCCCAGATAGCCTAACCATCGCCGTTGTTAATTAAGCCACTACCGCTCTTGTCATCCGCAAACATCCGATTGTTTTCCTCTTTAGACAGGCACATCATCCTCGTTATTCTCAGCTCGCCAACGCCTCTGTTTCCACCATTGCCAAATTTTAAGTGCACGATCGTCAGCGTCGCAGCCGTTCGACACTGGCGCCATTGTTCCCATCCACTCACTATCGCTAGGTGGTTTAGGTGGCTTAGGTGGTTCAGGGAATCAATTGCTGGTGCACAGTAGCGCGTCTACCTGGGAGGTCCTAGAGTTCGAGTGTCAGGATTTTCGACAATAGCTGTAGTTGAATTCAGCTGCTGTCTGGAGGAGAATTCCGGCTGCTCTGGTCGATAGTTTTCCGTGGTATCTACGATCAAAACCAGCCAAATGCTGGAGCAGTACCCTCACAGAAAGGCCAAGTGGCCCGCGGGAACTTTCCTTCCTCATCCTTGTTTTATCCTCTCCCTTCCGAAACAAACACTTACATACACCACACCATCATACAACCAGGAAACCAATCGGGAGCTTAGAGCTTGACTCGGCTGAGGCGGTGCCATGCTAGTGGGAGATACCTGGTTGGGGAGAACCCTGCCAGTCGACGTGTTGTTCGGCGCCAATCTCACCGTCCAATTGGGGAAGATCACCGCCCCATATAAAGAAAAACCCGCACTATACTTACGGGAATAACGAACATTAGTCGTTGACGCACCCCGAAACACGAAAAACACGCACCATACTTACGGGAATAACGACCACAAGCAGTTGACGCACCCCGAAACACGAAATAATAGATCAATCAATGAGGCTGGCACCATTGTTTCCAACACGCCACCGACCCCCCCTCGTGGGCGCAGCGGGCCCTTCCGCCAGTGCCCGGCAGCGCCCCCTCCCGCGGCGTCCGAAAGGCCGCGTGGCCCATATTTATGGCGCGGGGCTGCGCGTGTTTGCGGAGTGTGACGTAATATACGGGCGCCGCGTCACTCGTCCGCGTCCGCGTAATTGAAGGCGACCCTCGGCCGCTCCGCCCTTTGCGCCGACGCTGAGGACCGCGCGCGCGCGGCGGCGAGGCGAAGGTCGGGGCTGGAGCCAGGGGCGGCACGCCCCCCTCCCCCCCCCCGACGCACGACTTCTATTCTTCGGTTTTTCTAACCTGGCGGATGACACTTCATCAGCTGTTACGGTGTCATCCAAGCGAGAGCTTCAACATCATCACGATAACGCGACTGTGGTGAAGTTTAAGTTCCTGATTGGACGAACCGTCAACAGCTGATGAACTGTCATCCGCCAGGTTACAGAAACCTAAGTACATGTTGCTCTGTCCCTTGCGAATGCTTGCTGTGTGGGTAGCCTTTCCCTCCACCCTGTCCGCCTCCGCCATCCTCGTATCCGCCCACACCATCCTCGCCATCCCAACCGATCTTCTCCATTCTTGTCATTTCCGCCTTCTCCGCTGCTCTCAACGTCCATGTCCCACCATTCCAGGCTTCCCCATATCCTCGTCGCCCCAATCAATCACCTCTCACAGTCTCTACTGTTTTCGCCGTCCTCTCCTTCAGCATCATTATCGTCGACGTTCCCGTTCTCGCCATCCGAAATGTTTTACCCAGTCATGTCGGCCCTTGCGTCCTCAATGTCCTCAGTCATTCAAATCAGCGTATGTGACCGTGGTTTTCACCATTTCGCCATTTTCACCTTCACAGCCGTCTCCGTCGATCCCATCAATCTCTCCGTCACTGTCGTTCTCGCACTCTGCGTCATCTCTCCCTTGCAATTCGTTGTCCTCGCCATTGTCTCATTTCCGCCGCGCTCTCGTCATCCGTCTCTCCCTCTGCAGTCTCTGATGCATCCGACATTCGACATTCACTGTCGCCCCTGCCGACCCAACAGTCCCTGCCGCGGTTCCCATTGTCCACTAGATCACATCGTACTCCCGTCTCCTTAGCAGTCCCAGACCCCGCCCCGCCCCTAATCATTCACATTCCTCCCTGCCTCTCCCGCTTCCCTGCCCCCCCCCCGTCTTCTTCCTTCAGCCACGCTGATCTCGTTCTCTTCAACCTACGACTCCCTTCCCTCCTTTGGACTAGGCCTCCAAGGTTCTCCAACTGTCCCCGCTCTTGCGCCACTGCCGTCCCTCGTCACTACCACTACGCTATTCTCGTCGCCCCACCCTGACCCCTGCTGTCGTTCTCTCTGACCTTGACACCCTCATTCTCGCCTTCCCCTCCCCTCAGCGCCACGCCCCTCCATAACCGTCAGCGCCCCCCCCCACCTCGAACCGCCAGCGGAATGGCTTTGAGCGCCAGCGCTGCGGGGGCGGCGACGGGGATTCGTTTTCCATCAACCCCCAAATGGCGCTCGGATAGTTTACTAGACCGCCCATGCTTTACTAGACTGCCCAACAATGTAGTTTGGGAACACAAATTTATGTCCTTCTGAGCGCGCGTGCCAAATTTCGAACACGCTTCAAGCAGGTACACGCGTGTCCCGTGGAATGAATGAGAACCCTGTTATGTTGCTAATATCAAGATTTTATGATCTTTTGATGAATTTTGTCATTCTTTCCATTTAGTGATGATTTTTGTCACGTGCTTGGAACTAACACTTTTATACTACCATTTTAATAAAACATACATCTAATTCAAGTAATATTAACTCAACATTTTTGTGGTTCTACACCAAAAGACCATCATTACGTTAAAAGAGGTAACTTGTAAAACGTGTACCTACAATTTGGTCACACTTTCTCATCGAGTCATCAAAACATGTCCAAATGTCACAGACCAAATATTAAATCATATTCCCGGCATTAATTAAAATATATGCACTTAAAATGGTATATGCTTTCCGACTGAACGCGGTCAAGATGAGTCATGTAACTTTAGCACCTCCTGTAATTTTTGAACGGTCGAAGTTTTTTGCAATGCGGCTTTCACGAGAATACATGAGGGAATGGGGCTAATTGATTCATTCATGCGTTTCAATTTTATTACTTGTATTTTACGAGATATTGAGGTAAATTTGTTTTCTTCTAATAGAACTATACAATATTTTTAGTTTGTCATGACGAGCGTAAAAAGACATATCATATTATATATATATATATATATATATATATATATATATATATATATATATAATCAAATAAACATCTATTTGAGTAATATTGATTTTTTGCGACTGTATTTAACGGATATTTTGAGTACAAGAAGCCACCACCCAAGGTCAGGCAGCGCTCTCCTTGCTAACGCGTGCTCGGGGCGTTACAATAACACCAGTCGCAAAAAATCAAAATTACTCAAAAAAATGTTATCTAACATATGACCATATGTATATCATTTGATTCATCTTTTTGCGCTCGTTATGACAGGAAATAAATGGACAGTCCGATTTGAAAAAAAAATTACCTCAATATCTCGTAAAATACATAAGATAAAATAGAAATGAATATGTTTATTAACTAGCCTCATTCCCTGATTCACTTCCGTGAAAACTCCATTCCAATAACTCCAACCGTTCATAAATTACAGGAGTTGCTAAACTCAACAAAAATCGGATCTGGGTCACTTTTATAAACGTATTTTCCTCCATACGATAAAAAAAATAATCCCCAAAATTGGCGCCGTTTCTAAGAAAATTTAAAATTTTCTTTAAGGCTTCATGTAAAGTACTACCAATAATTGAAGCTGTTGAGTTGATTTATGATATTTTTGTCTATACTTTAATATATTGAAAATAAATTCAATCTTAACATCTTATTTTTTATTTATTCTGTTATATCTCGGTATAGTAAATCTTGTCCATTGATTTCTTGTTCCAATATACTTATATGATCAAATAGAAATTTCCAAACTTTTTGTAGATATAGAAATTCTATTTAATAAGATATTTAATTCCCGTAAGCAATCACAGAATTTATTAATATCGCGCATTATTTTCCAAAAATGGGGAATATTGAAGAAAAGTTCGTTCACAAACAATTATTGAAAATACAAATTTTGTTTAGTAGATAGTGTTTCAAAGATACAAACATTTACTTTTGAATTGAAACATTTTTTTAAATTTTATACTTCGAGGAAATGCTTTGCAAAGTCCATAATTGGTCATTCTCACAACTGGGAGGATTCGTGTGGCCGATCCACGCCCCAAGTGTCGGAAACTTGGATGTTGCCGGCCATCCGTGAGAATTCGAGTTTGTTGGACGAATGCTCTGAAAAGAGGCTGTCTCGGTTTCCTTATCGCTTCCATGTGAGAGCCAGAGCTGCGCCAGAGTTCATGAATCACGCTCCGAGAGCGATCCTTCTTCCACAGCCTCAAGGCAGAGCGATGGGCTAATCAAACCCTCTCACTCATAGAATATGTTTCCGTTTAGTGTCAAAGGTAGGTCAAATCAAAGCTGAAAGAGCTGTTGAAGAGTAGAAAATTATATGCATCGTAATTCATGTTATATTCACTTTACGGAATGTGGTTACTAATAAATTGTACTATATATTACATAAGTTCGCACATCATTGTAAATAAAATTTGATATTACTATATTGTGTTTTAATGGTTAATGAAAATTTTATCCATTAATCTGCATAGATTTTAAAGAGTCTTTACATTATTCTTTTGACCTTTTCAGCATTTTTCGTGATAAATCACTATAACGAAGAGCAAATCATTATCAGTTAGTTTGACAAATAACTCACTAGCTTTAAGATAAGCCCCTAAATGGATGCTTTCTTACTTCAAAGAGATTTACATGAATTATAAATACAACAATAACGAATTATTTGTAAAACATTGGTAGGGAACATTGCACAAAAATAATTCTTGATAAAGAGAGAACAAGTTGTCACACCCGATTCTCCAGTACTTATCAACGAATCTCTTTGATTTGACATCCTCAGGAGAAACGAACAATGGAGAGTCCATTTGTCCTGTTTTTGATCAACTTAGCTCTTCCTTTCAAAAAAACACACCCACACTGGCATATTTCTCTAGGCAACAGCGAAGCAGCTTGTTGTACGTTTTTTCCCTCTCCACAAGCAATCAATAACAAATCCAATACGGAGTACCCGAGAATAGGCTTGGCGTACTTTGTATCATATGGAGAGTGGGCAGCAAGATAACGACAGCACATAATCGATGTCGTTCGATGCGGCGAGCGGGGAATGTAATCTTCCTTTCGAGCGCGTGATTTAAGCCGAAACTTGAGCGTTTGATTGGCGACATCCCACGGATTGCATACCATAGCCTCTCCGGACACTCCCGGTCTCCTGTCGCCACTGTACAAGTCCCTCCACCGGATTTCCATTCGCGAAATAAAGTCGCCGCAATATCTGCGATTTATAGTTGCTACGCGACAATTTATAATAGTAGAGGAATCGTAAACTTGAACAGTGCCTCTGTGAATTCGTCGTAAATGTTTTGGGGGAAAAGAATAAAATAACTGCAACTGAGTTGGCAGTTGTATATTGTGTTTTGGTGCACGACATTTCTTACAAGACTGTTGGTTATACGTAACACATTTCCGTAATAATTTCTGGGATTTGGCTTCGAGCTGAAATAAAGAGAAGTGTTGGAATAAACAAAGAGTTAAGAGAGAAAATCAAGTGGAAACAGAAGAGAATGATTAATGGAGTTTTTGTGGAATTAAATAATGTTAACTGTTTAGTGCTCCACGATTTTCATGTAGTTAATGTCATTTCTGTTGGATATTCGTATTTTCAAGCTCCAAAGGTGACAAACAATATTTAATGAAATGCTGAAATGACGCGAAATATGTTACAATACCAGGAAATTTTTCGTAATGAATGGGAGGACGACAATCCATTATATTAAAAGTTAATCTTAATGAGTTGTACTGGCTTCAAAAGAACTGATTCCGTGATTGAGATTCTCGGTCATAAATTTAACGCCCGAGTAACTTCAGAGAAGGCTGCTCTATAGGTTCCATGAAATTCTCTTTTAGTCTTACTCTTCAACCATATCTTTGAGTTTACAAGTTTAGTTGATTATCTTTTCCGAAAATATTATTCAATCAGTAGATGTGGTAGCAAAATTTGCAGAGCAGGTGGAAATACTCTTAATGAAATATCAAAACCACAAAATGCATTATAACATCCCAGAGAGCTTTGATGGATTAATTTAATTCCTAATATATTAAACATTTCATTCCTGAAAAGGGATGTAAATAATTTGAAAACAATCATTGGTATTCAGTGGTACGCAAAGGTATAACACGATGGGTTTGAAATAAATAGTTTACCCAAAATATTTTCTAAGATACATTTTAAACACGACACACAACATTCAAGAGTTTTACATAAGTAAGTAGAAAACTAAAAGCAAATTTCAATATTGGCTCGGACATGAAGAAAAAAATAGAAAGAAAAGTATTTTGAACTTTATAAGATCAACTGTTCTAAATAATGGTTCGTAAGAATAGTTCATAATTATATTAGACAAGGCAAATAATTATAATTATGAAAAAGCATTATATCTTGCAAAACATTGTAGGCTCTTAAAAATGTACGTTCATGAATTCTAGAGGGAACAAGACGGATCAAGGGTGGATGATCGTCATTTTAATTACAGCAAAGAAACTTTATGAATGTGTGGAATATGTGCGAAAGTGCGGAGTTTTATGTACTTTGGTTTTGTGTCATGAATTTGAAAATTAATAAAACCTTAAGGCAAAAATTGCTATTTTCGAGTTTTCGAAATACTATAAAACATGAAACTAGTATGAACAGCCGTTGTACGTCCTACATAAGTACTAGAAATTTTGTAAAACATCATTAATATTTTAGTTCAAATACTAATTACTTTGTTTTTACTTTTTATTGACTGTTCTAGAAAAAAATAACTAAATTGGTAAAAATCGTTAACAGCAAATAAGACCCAATATAATAAGTACAATATATTGTAATATAATGGAACATATGTAGGTCAATTTAACAAGACATACAATAATAAGTAATAACACAATAAAACATTCTCGTGTAATACATAAGACATAAGATGACTGCATATTAAACTACATCCAAACAATAGTACATTATGAAACGATGATGTAATAATGGGTATTAATATACGAGTGCGAAGTTTACGATACTCGTGTATTAATACCCATTACATCGAGCTTCATACGGTACTTTTTCTACGATTTCTGGAAACTTTTATAAGTTAAACATTTACATCGAATAGTTTCGTCGCATTTGGCATGCAGGATTCATCCAAGGCCCCCTAGTGGATAGATACCCTACCTGCCACAGGGGGCTTTGGTTTAGCAGCCCGCCTGTGGGAGAGCACAAAAGTTGCGGTAATAATTCGGAGGCCACAATTTTCGCCTTTTCTCATATTTCTGCAGATGCCAACTCATCCTCTTGATTCACAAGACATTTCAAATAAGAACTGGCAGGTTTTAAGGACAAACACACGGCAGCAAAATAAAACACACAATCACTTGCGTTCCGATCATAACGTTAGTCAAATGTTCCCTCTACCACTACCACTGCGCTTGTCAAATAGGATCAAAGTAAAATTACGACATTTACATTTATTGTAAATATTATTCCACATAAAAATTACTGATAAAAGAAATTAAAACTGACAAAGATAGTAAATAATATTAAAACAATTTTAATGTACACAATCGAACAAAACATTTACTAGAACGATTCTGAATGCTGAATGTTGTGTCAGTGCTTGGTTTGTAAACTTCTCTGTTTGGTCAAGAACCTGTATCATAATAAGTAAGGAATGTAATTTATAGTAATAAAAGAGCAAACTATGTACATACATATGTATTTATTTTTACAATATTTGTTAGAAAAACTATCAAATATGTAAAATAAAAATTAATTTTTATTATAAATAAATAAATAAATAAATAAATAATTTAAAATGGGTGTATACAAGCGTTTTGCGAGTAAATACCGTCGTCAATCAGATCTTAACATGGATTTAAAGCGGCTGAAAGACAGCTCTACCTCTACAAACGTAATTGTACAGTTGTTTTCACTACACATTAGAGTTTTATTTGAAATAAAAAGCGTTCGCGGTATGTATAATGCTTAGAGTAGCCGTGCTCAAGTGAAAAGTAGTTTCGTGTAGCCAGTGATGGATCCGGGAGGGGGAGGAGGATTAAAGGACCCACCCCCCCCAAATCCTCTACCGCGATACGACAATGACCTTTAAAAAGTATTTGTTAGTTTTCAAGAGTGTTACGTATTGGCTCTGAGAAACACGAACAAGGTCGTGGTTGAAATTACTTCTGCCTCACAAACACCAGCTCATCCTTGATTCCAAGAAGCAGGGAGGCAGGAGGGTAAGTTTGACAATTCATGGCGAAGTTCCCGCAGGTCATAGAGGTGGTACTATTACATTGCTTTCTAAGAAAAATAATTCTAGCAACATATATTGCAAAGTGAAATGTTTTGTTTCAAAAGTTTAAATATATTAAAATGTAGCTAAATATGTAATAAATATGTAGTTTCAGATAAAATATGTGAAAATATGTAATAATATCCAAATATGTAAAATAAAAATGGTTTCAATTCATTCAATATGTCTTGTAAGATCTGAAAAATTTCGTTGAATGCGGGTATCTTGTTTCTGTAATAATATGTATTTACATTGAAATCCGTTTTCTAGTAATGAGTATCATTATGCAACCGGCTGCAGCCACCTAATGACAGCATTATATAATGGGAGTAGAAACATTTTTATTAAAAGTGTTTGCAGTCGTGACCACGATGTGAACATGAGCCATTTCTTCCTTGAGGGACTGCGAGTGAGCGTCCGCGCCGAGCGGCGGCCCCGTCTGCGTGCGCGCTCTCCGGCGCGGCGCCCTGACCTCGCCCCTAATGGCAGCGCGGGGTCACAGTTCTTCCCTCAGGGCTGACCCTCCGCCGCCCACGCAATCCCCTCGCCCTCCAGCGGGGAGAGGCGCGAGCCATTACGGGGCGAGGAATGGAGGGGGCGGGAAGGGGCGTGGCTGGGCGGAGCGGGGCAGTGCAGGTCAAAGTGGACCGAGGCTTGACGTGGCGGCTCCCAGCGATGAGGGGCGGGATGGGGTGTGCGGCAGAGGGCGGAGAGCAGTGAGGTGGGGTGGGGTGGGGCATGGAGGAGAAGGGGGTGGGAGTAGGAGCTGGACGGCGAGTAGGGTGGGCGGAGAGAAGCGGGGCAAGGAGGAGCTGGTGGGGAGGAGCAGGACGGGACGTGGCGGGGCGGGGCGGGGCGGGGCAGGGCGGAGCGAGGCTGACGGGGCGGGGTGGAGTGGGATGGAGCGGGCGGGTTGCGGCGGGATGGAGCGGGCGGGGTAGGGCGGGATGGAGCGGGGCGGGGCGGGATGGAGCGGGGTGGGGCGGGGCGGGGTGGGGCGGAATGGAGCGGGGCGGGGCGGAGCGGGGAGGGGCGGGGCGCAGAGAAGCGGAGCACGACAATGCGATGTGGTGCGGAAGGGGCTGCTCGGACGGGGCTGTCGGGGAGTGTAACGTGTCGGGGGGCGGGGCGGGGCGGAGCGCGCTCGCCGTTGTCCCGGGCCCTGTGCATTCGCGTGAGCCGCTCCCTGCTCGCAGCGCCCCTCCGCGCGTCTGGAAGACCTTGTCCGCAGCGGTCGCGACATCCCCTCCGCCGCATTCGCGCCGTGTTCCCGTCGCCCCCCCCCACCCGCCCTCCCCCCGCGCCGGCACCCTCCCCGGGGCGATAAAACTACGCGGGCTTTGGGTGTCAGACGACATCTACTGAGACGGGTGGGAGAAACGAAACAAACTAAAGATATCGAAGAAATGAAACGAATATAATACACAATAAAAACATATGCTAACGTAAATATATTAGAAACCCCTCAGTAAACTGAGGCAAACTAGTTTGAGTTTAGTAAATGAAATTGAAAACACCGTGATTAATACAAAAGCTCTGAAAGGTTTCTTCTATGTTCTTGTTGATATTAATAATTAAGAACATAAATAAATATTTCCCCGATTTCCCCGATATTTCCCCACTCAAACTCGGAAAGAAAAATACAAAACATAAGGAAAACTGCAACAAAATTAATTTTGCACTTATTTTCATCTAAATGCAAATCCTCATGAATGTAGTTATGATGTCTACATATTTAAATATACATATATGAAGTATAATGTGCGTATATTAGGAAGTAGGTAGAGAGCACGTAATACATAAGAAGTAGAGGGGATAAATATTCTTTGTTTAAATCTATTACTGGATTCCCTTTTGCTCTAATTTAATGCTGCAACTTCACAAAGACGATCCCTGTAAACTATTGCCTGGTCACATTGTATCATTTATGAGTAGTAAATCCTGACACGTGTCGTTGGCTGGAAGGAAACGGGACAAAAAATTCGTAGAGTTCTTCAAAAGTGCCAAACGAAAACAAAGCTGGGGAAAGCAAGTTTCTGAAGTTAAAACATTCACAGAAACTTCTCAGCTGGAACAAGGTTGAAACTTCTGTATGGCAAAGTTTGTTTGTAATTTGCTTTTGTACAATTCTTAGAGTCTTATCTGCTTTCTTCAAATTACTTCCTTGTGATATTTCAATTCCAAAACTAACTTAAAAATCAGAACAAGAAAAGAAGAAAGATATAAATTCTTAATGCCAAAAATAATTAAATGGGTTTTCAATTTACTCAAGTTATACATGCCTATATTTTAAACAAAATGATAATTCACTTTTTAATTTTAAATAACCGCATTGTAAGTGCAAATATTTGAGAAATTGCATAACTCAGACCAAAATTTGAGTTAACATCAGATGATCTAGAATAGTAGTCCTAGATTGCATTCCAACTAATCGCCACTGCTCGAAACGAACTACAAAATTAAAATGAGTGGCGAAGATTATTCCAGAGATGTGAAACTGCGTCTGTAGAATATTAAAATTACACCAGCGAAGAAACTTTTCGCGGATTTTGCGACTCGGGACGTGAAAGATATCGCTCGCGCCCCCAACCTCGCAAATCTTACAATTAAATATTTGCCTCTCCGTCCCCTTTCTATGCCGTCTGCAGACGAAGAGGGTGTGGGGGGGTAGCGGCGGTGGCGGCAGTGGCGTCATGGGGTGTTGAATGTTTAAATCACTTTCGCTAAGCCACGAAAACAAAGCCATTAATTCGCGTTATTTATACAAGCCTTTCGCGGTGGGTGACGCACAACACGGGAAACAAATTTATGGCGCAGATTCGCAAGAGGTGAAAATGAGAGCGGGCCCTCCGCGGTTTGCTGCTGCTACTCGCATTTTCCGACCTGCGGTGGCGCCGTTTTGTTTCCGTGAACTGCTACCTAGCGCCTCTTTGCTTTGGAGTTGTTTTTTTTTTTTAAGCTTGATTGTGAATTATTACTCAGGTGCCATGGCTGGGTTTTGCCGAACTTTAGTATGTTTGGATATCAGAAATAATGAAAAACTGTAATGTTTTAAAAATCACTCTTGAGAACATGAGGTAATGGGGAGGGATTTAATGTTTAATTCTCTTTTGTCTCTATCAATCATAAGAATTACGTTTATTTTAAAACATTTTTCAATTAATCAATCACGTGTATTGAAATATCCCAAATAGTTCGAGACGAAATTCAACGTAATTTTGGTGATACAGTAATTCATTTAAAGACATTAGAACCTGGAGGTGAAAATAAATGTGTAATATTACATATTTACAAATAGAACATATAATGGCCATGTTTGTGTTGACAATAAAAAAACGTAAATATTATTTCGCGAATATCAGGAATTCTGTGTCTTCGAGACTGAAAGACACTATGAACGTTGGTATTCATGGTAGTGATTGAACATAGTTATGATTTGTAACATATCTGATCTGATTTTAGAATATAGTTTCCGTGTCAGGGAGTAATGAAGAAGGAGTATACAACCAATGATGACTTGTTTTAAGAACTATGTGGGTATTAAGTCAGAATAAGTGACTATCTACGAATGGGAAAGAGCAATGATAAAATTGTTTATAAACAAGTTAAAAAATAACAAGTGAAACCAAGTGAAAGGGTCATGCTTTTAAGAAGCGTAGTTTTGTCAGACGGTATTTAGACGCGGCAAGCTCCACACATATTAATGAAATTTTTTGGGGCACGAATGATAGATAACATAGTGTTTCGTTTAGTGAATGAGAATAATTAATGAAAGGCTTCAAGTTTTATTTCAATTACAAGTTTGTTTAATTTTTGTTACGAAAAGATTTCCATTGATGGAATGATTCTGGAAGTAGGACGTTCATACATCGCGGATAAAAAAGTCGAAGTAGAAATGTCCAATTCAGACATACGCAATTTTATTTATGTGTAAGTAGTTTGTGTTATCTTTAATGCCATTAGGTTTAGGAACTTATATTTTCAATAATATTTTACTGCAGTAATTTTTTTGTATATAGTAGAATAAATATATTAATAATGATTGATAATTTTATTGGGTGGGTGACAATTCTAAATTATTGGACTTCAAGAGAAAGAAATAAGAACAGCAGATACCTGGAAGAGTTTAAACATTCCACGCAATAGAATTTCTTCTCGATGTCATCGAAAGATGTAAGCGTCGCGAAAAACGCCATCTAGTCAAAATCAATAAAGTTTTTGAAAAGAACTATTATTGAGATATTTTAAAGTCCTTAATATATAGTGTCCTTAATAGATATAGTCCTTAATAGAAAAGTGATGTCTTAATTAAAATGGCATGCCAAGAACAAACTTAATGAGATCTAAGTATATAAATTTAAGATCGAAGTCAAAATCGAAATACAATTTATTTTTCCAATAAATGATATAAATATTCCTTTGGAAAAGGCTGATTTATTTCATAATTATATCCCACAAAAACCAATCATTTTTAGATATAATAAATTTTCTGAGTGTACTCGATCAGTAGTAGAGAGTTCGTCGACTCACTTAAGTATTGTAGGTAAGTATTTAAGGTAATATTTAGTAAGTAGTTAGTAAGGTAAATATTTCAGGAGTCGAGCATCAGCAGGAATTATTGCAAATTAAATACACTAGCCTGCTAATTTAAACTTTCAGTTTGTTGCCTAACAAAAAAACATGATTCTACATAATGTTGATGTAGGGAATTGATTTCCTTCTATCACGTAAGGTTTTCTCGCGAAATCACTTTACATGTATTGCATAATTATGAGAATTTCATCACAAACGTTTTTCATGCTACACAAGCAAAGAAAGTATGGACATTTGGTAAAACCAGATTGTTCACACAGCAGTATTGTAAGGACTTAAAATCGCCACAAGCTTGCCAGTTGTGTTCACTGTAGTTTACTCGCAATAACATTAGTTGCAAATTTGCGAATGATTCTATGAGGATCACTGAATAGGCAACAGGCACTGAACCCTAACGTTTCCATTATGAAGGCGGACACTCTTTAAACTTCTTCGCATGGAAGCATCAATGAATAGTTTGGATGTCTTGGATCTTAGCTGGATCGTAGTTTGGAAGTCCAAGTTTTAGAATAATCATCAGGCCATCCCAGGTACATCAGGCCCATGGGGTATAGGTAAAATAGCTGACCGAACTAAAGGATACACAATTTGCTTTTTATTTTCGGAATTGTACCCTTTCACATCACACGAACAGAAGTCACAGTCATTACTATGGTTTGTCTGCTCTCTCCAACCCATAGTTATTTTAAAAGATAGCGACAGTCTTTTAGCTATTTTATTAATTATGACGAAGATCTTCAATGCTTTATTCTACATACTTTGTGAGTTGCCCAATGTTTACTTTGGTCTCCAAGTTCCAAAATAGGCTAGATATGATTTTTTTAACAAAATCTGTTGCATTTCGCCTCTGCTTAGGCAATGTGTATTTCGCACATGTGTAACAAAAGTGCTCAGGATCATTTATATATGAGATATGCGACATGGTATATATAAGCTATACTACTAAATGCATTCTAAATATATTTGGTTTTCAAATCCTTACAATACAAAATTACACATTGTAAAGTAGTATTGTTGTTTATATAATTACTCTTTAGACGTACGAAAATTACGCTACATGGAAAATATACAATTTAGGTGATAGGATATTGCTGGCTTTGAATTTGATTACAGCATGCTAAAAATACTTCAAAAACATTAAAACTTCGCAGGTAGCAATTTCATTGCAGATCAGTGATATTAATGAGACAATCAAATTGTTTTGATGTCAGGGTACGTTTCAAACATATAGAAAGTGTTTCAAGTGGAGTTCCCAACATAGGGCTCCGTATCGAGAACGTAACAGTATAACGTTCGTTTAACTAAGCCACTACATAAGCATTCATGTTAAGCTTTGAGTAATGAATGAGTAATAGTTTATGCATTTATATGCATTCTTCACAAAAACTTCAAATCGTTTCATTCGCTTGTATTAGAAAATATCAAAAATAATACATTGGTACTCACAATCAAAAGGCTTTCGGCAATAATCAGTTTGCTTCACCACTACCTTAAATATAAATTTGTCTGCAAAAATACACATTATCAACACCAGGAAATACGTATGGCGAGCGAAAATAACTGATTTTTCATTCGAATATCAAGGAAAGCATTTTGTGAAAACTGTCAAAGAAAATTTTGTGGAGTATAACCGCAAGCATTTTTCATCAAATTTAAATTTTTAAAAGAATATTATTCATAAATTTATCAATAACAAAAGATTAGTCAACGAGTATGCAGAGTAATTGTCAAATTTCAGAAACTTGAATGCATTTTTTCTTTTGATTTTTGTTTTTTTATGCACAATATGGTATCTATTATTTTCATGAAGAGTAGTAATAACAAACAAATCCAAAAATAATCCTCATTAAAAAGAATATATATATATATATATATATATATATATATATATATATATATATATATATATGTATGTATAGTGATATTCGTGTATGGCAATACAACTTAAAAAGGGGGCAGGGGGAATCTCATTTATTCCCACTTTCGGTCCTTTTGCATTCATTTACCTTTGCGCGCATAGCGGAAACGACGGCGGTTAAAAAGCATACCGCGGACCGGCCCTGGCTCGGCACGCAAATTTCTGCCCACTTTCACTTGCGGAGAGCTTGCGAATCGTGCGCTGCGATTTCGTATGTAAACGCGCAACCACCGCCACTTCTACTGCTTTCACCCCTACGCTCCCCCCCCCCCCCCCCCCGCCCCCGCCATCCCCCCGCCGCCCCCGCCGCCCCCGCCCCCCGCCGCCCCCGCCGCCCCCGCCGCCCCCGCCGCCCCCGCCGCCCCCGCCGCCCCCGCCGCCCCCGCCGTCCTCGCCGTCCTCGCCGCCCCCGCCGTCCCCACCGCTCCCGCCGTCCCCACCGCCCCCGCAGCCTCCGCAGCTCCAGCCGCCTCCCTTGCCATCGAAATTGCCAGCGCTGTCGCCTCCGCCGCGGACGAGAGCGACCGACAACTTCATTAAACTGCAGCGAGCCTGTCTCCTAACGGCTACTCGTTTGCGCTGATGGCGTGATTTTTCAAATCGCCGCTCCCTTGCCCTGCATACGCATGTGCGTGGCCTGGCCCGCCTGCCCGCTCGCGCGACTGTCACGTACGCACGTCCCGAATCTCGCGCGCGTGGGCGAGTGTTGAGCGAGGGGGAGAACATCACTGAATTTTAGATTTACTAAACAGGGAGGGGACGTCGGAAAGGTCATCTTCTCAACAGTGTTACTAGAGGGCTTGTTTAGGAACACAACAAAAGGAGATGGAAATGATAAAAAAATTTATTAACTTTTAGTTCAGTTCCGCCAACATCCTCATTAAACAGCAACTGTGAAGGTATGAGGTCCTCCCTAAGAATTTGAGCAGGAAAAAATACGCCAAATAAAACCTCACAATAAAGTCGAATATTCCGATGTGAATTCAGTTGAACAACATTAAATCATATTTTAAACATTTTATAAAATAATTATAAATTATAAACATTTTATAAACGATAAAATGTTTAAATCAAGTGAATGTTTCAAATGTAAATAGCATTTTCATTTAATATTTTTTTCCTTCACGACCCTGCAGCGTCTTTCACTTTAGTTGTACGCACATTGGATCATCAACATAGTGTTTGTTGTAATGTAATTGTCATTCAGGTGTTGGCATTGTTAATATTATATCAATTTAAGCTGCCTATATTTCACCTGAGTGTTACAACCCCTTTGAAAATGTAGATGCTCCTATACCATGTTCGAGTATTCCTATTAGAACCCTTGGAGATACTCGCAACAGTCCAGTCAGTGTCAGTATCAAAACCAGGGTTTGAATTCCATACTCGCGGATGCGCGCTGAGAGCATGGAATACATCACGGAATTCCTAATTTATAAATCGTGTAAATAACAGAGGAAGACAGGAAGTACTTCAGCAATTTTGACTTGCTGAGGTGGCTCCGATTGATTGATTGATTGATTTTTTCATGTTTCCGGGCGCGTCAACTACTTCGGTCATTAGTCCCGTTAGTGTAGTGCATGTTTTTTCTCGGGGAATGGCGGTGATCTTCCCCCGCTGGATGGCGATATCTGGCGCCCACCTACCGTCTGCTAGTGGGGTTTCCTTCTAACCAGGACTCTCCCACCAGCGGGGCACCGCCCCAGCCGGGGCAAGCTCTAAGCTCCCAACCGGTCTCCCGGAATATGTGGTAGTGTAGTGCATGTTAGTGTAAGTGCGTGTGTAAGGGGAGAGGATAGGACAAGGAAGAGGACGGACAGATCGCGCGCGGTCCGTGGCCTGTTTGGTAGGGTACTGCTCCGGCATTCGCCTGGTGTTGATCGGAGAAACTACGGAAAACTACCGATCAGAGCAGCCGGCCGCTAGAATTCTCCTCCAGGCAGCGACTGAATTCGACCTAGCTAAAAAGCTAGTGTCGAAAATCCTGCCACCATCAGAACTCGAACCTAGGATGAGGTGGCTCCGGGCATCAGCCGAGGCACTGGTAGGTGGTTTTTTGTGGTTTCTCTCGACCAACACCAGGCGAATGCAGGAGCAGTATGTTAACAAAAAGGCTCACGGACCAATCGCCATATTTCCTTTCTCTTCCGTGTCTTATCACCCCCTTTCTCACATACACTTACAAATATATGCACAACATTACCACACATCTCCGGAGACCAGTCGGATGCTAAGAGGTGACGTGATCGGGCGGTGGAAGATGCCTGAATGGGGAAAACCTGCAAGCCGACATGTAAGGTGGCGTTGGATCTCACCATCCATACCATATACCGCCATCTCCCATGATAAGAACATGCACTACTCTTACGGCTAATGACTATGGCAGTTGACATGTCCGGAAACACGAAATAATTAATCAATCCATCGATAATTTTGCAATATGCTACGTTATAAAATTAAACTAGTCGTGCTACAGAATGGCAGTCTTCTTCCCGCTAGTCAGTTTCCTAATCTCTTTGCTGTCGGGTAGCTTCCAGGAATTGCCGCACCCTCTTCCCAGCTGCTACCTTTTTGAACCAACACGAACATTTTTCAAATTTCTCTATTTTCCTGTCCCCTTTTAGTATAAATGAAGTATGTCTCCAAAATACTGCAAACGAATAAAACACTCTTATATGCATATGCTAATTGAAAAATTCGCCGTTATTGGGAACATGTCGTTTGACCGTTTCAGATAATGCGCAATTTTGTGCTCATTTTCACAGAAAGCGTTTGAGTTTACGAGAAACTTCACTGGAAACCATTCGAAGCAATGGAAAATGACATTTGTGTAAATAACGTGCGTATTATAAATATTAATCACGTGAGACATATTTAAAAATATACTCGGGTAATTTAACATCAAAGTGGCATTTATGTCATGATTTTCGGTGAATTTAGCACTATTCATATACCAAGTTTAAAGAAAAAAATTAATTCTTTTTTTTTTTTGAGAAAATGTTTATGAAGCGTTTCTGAATGCGAAATTATGAGCTCTTGTTCACAGAAAAGTAGTGAGTTTTTGAGAAAAATTATATAACATCTTTTGCAGCTCTTGCACTTTATAAATGCACAATGAATACAAATCACTGGTAATATAAATATAAACACGAGAAATATTTCAAAATACTATTTTTGTGTAATTTTGAAAAAAAAGAAACAAAAAGAATATTGCAAAATGAATTTTATGTCATTTTATACAGTGCAATTATTATACAGTCGCATTATCTGTACGAAAAGTAGGAAGCAAAACTTTGTAGCCGTTGTTTCAGTATATGGTATTTGAGCGTTTCTGAAAATGCTCAATTTCGGCTAATTTTCACAGAAAAATTCCGTGAACCTTTATTAAAATGATATGAAGCATATTTACTCACAACAGCAAAAATGTAAACAAATCGTCGCTAATTAAATATTAAGGACTTGAGACTCAAGTAAAAAAAGTTTGTAATTTTTGAAGTAATAAAAGAGTTTTTAAATATCATTCACGTCTTTAATATGCATATTCCCAACGATTTGTATTGTGATATACCAAAATGACGAACCATTTTTATTATGGAAATGTCATTTTATTTGATATAGAATATAGGGATGTCAATAGACAATCGCGAGGGGGAGCAGGGACGGAATAAGCATTGTTTTGAGAGACAAAAGAAAAATATATAGGATTCGGGTGTTTCCGAGTTTTTAGAAGAACATTCATTTCGCTAGAGCAACGCGGTGATAAGCGGGTCGGCTCTTGATATACTGTATTTTACAAGATCGAGAAAGACTTTAATTGACAGTTATATAAAGTTAACTCTCGTTTCTTATATTAGGATAGAGCATTCTTGTAGGAAGTAAAATTCGTGTCTAGGCGTCCACCTGAGACGCAAGTGAGGGAAGTCACGGATTATAATCGTATCGCCGGGAGAATTTGGAACCAGATCACGGACATTAGGCGAGGACTTTATCCAGAAGCAAGATTCTGCTGCGTCGACGGAGAATGTTCTACGGGGCGCCATCGAACGAAGAAGTGGAGAGCGCGCAAAGACCCACGAATGGACCACAAGGTTTATAATTATTGTAATTCTGAGAAAACTGGTCATGACCAAAGAATGATTCATTTTTGTTTATCATTATAATAAATTCTGATTTGTTAAGTTGAAAGAAAGCTGATTATCATTGTTCGTTACGTGCAATCCAGCATTTTAATAAGA
>BLKR01006862.1:0-48612 GCA_011170035.1 Teleogryllus occipitalis | reverse complement strand
AAATATGGGGTAGTCTAATGGAAACGTGGAAACGTATTCGCCCAGAAATGAATTTTGGATGCATTAGTAATTTGTTTCATCATTATATGTGTGTTTTTTATACGAATTCACGAATGATAATGTAATTTTCTGTGCCGAGGGTACCTGTCGAAAAGCTAAAAAGTCGATATTTTTGAGACGGCATTCATTGTAACCGTCTCCCTTCTCTGGGACGTATGCCGAGTGCACATATTCCTCGTGCGAACAGGCAATCCAATAAGCGCGTTTTTGGATTATGCAATATTTTATACAATTTAGATAATGAAAGACAAATATTACAAAGTTATGATCAGTTTTGTAATAGGTATTAGAACAAAAATGTTCTAATCTATTAACTATTAAATTCATCAATCGTTAGTCCTCACTGCAATGTCCTCGTTTAAAAATTCTCCAATTAAATATTGTAATATGATGTTTTACGATACTTATTCCGTAAATACCATTAACACAGGTGATTTAAATTCCATGTGGTGGAATACTACATGCGGAATAAGCTGCCCTATCAGATCACATATTTGCTGGGACAGGGATTGACGCAAGTAGCTGTTAAAACGATTGATACATCTGGGCGGAACATGACAAAACTATTCGGACAAAACTAGGCGTCCATGTGGAGCGAAATAAGAAAATTCCAAACAATAGAACTAATGTTGGGGGCGGACTAGTACATGGACAAGTATCCAGAGATCCAGCATTGTGTAAAAAGACATACATTGACAATTTATCCATAATTATGAACACTGTGGACATTTGAAGAAAAGCCGAAACAATTTTGAAGAAATAAAAACTTTTATTATTAAATGGCTTAATTTTGATTGAAAGTAGTTGATAACTATTAATTATTTGGAATAATAAATAAAATTACCAATAATGCTAAACTATACAGAAATATAGACATATAAAAATAAAATTACCTTTATCAGCATAGACTTGATTTTCTTTGATCTAATATACTATATAATGCCTTACAATTAGAGACTGGAAATTCGAGCATTTATTTGACCTAAAATAGACAAAAAACATTTATTTTTACTAAAATAAGCATGCAAAAAGGCATTTATTCTGGCTAAAGTAGGGGTTCAAAAAAAGCACGTAAACAATGAAAAAATCACATATCTCGAAATCTATTTTTCGCAGTATTACATCATTTTATCTATACTACGTATTACTCCGTATATACGTACGTATACGAGAAAGTAAAAATGCGTTTTTTAAACTTCCGGGCTCTACTTATAACGAATGCTGGGCTTTGGCAGGAGCCGGCGCAGAAGAGCTTCTGCGAGAGCTACAACCTGGAATCTGACAACACCACTCGCGACAGGGATCTTCGTCTGGCGCAGCGCAACTACGCCATCTTCGGCTTCAAGGTAGGTGAGCAGCACCCACTGAGCGTCGGAATTTGCAATTGTAGAGCTTACTTCCAAGTGACGTTTCTCCATTTCCGTTTGTTTTCGAGTTTTGCATGTCAAAACATTCATAAGAGCTCTCTATCACGCTGCCAAATAAATGTTAAAAATGGCGTTTTTCGTATGTTAAATGGTCTATCTGAAAACCGTTCAATTTCCAACTTAGAGGGCTCAGGGCATCAATTAATGTCTCGGCAGTGCTTCTGACCGAGAGGTTCTAGGGTTCGAGTCGCGTCGGTGGCAGGATTTCCGGCACTAGCATCATATCTAGGTCGAATTCAGCCTCTGGAGGAATACTATAGCGGCTAGTTTTCCTGAGCGGTAGTTTTCCGTAGTTTCTACGATGAATACATGGGGAATGCCGGAGCAGTAACCTAACAAACTACGAACCGCGCGCGATCTTTCCTTCCTCTTCCTTGTATATCCTTATTCCTTACTTGCATGCACTTACACGTACGTGCACTATACTTCCATACACATTGGGAGACCTATCACGATCTTAAAGTTTGTTTCTGCTGGGGCGATGCCTCGCTGATGGGAGATACCTGCGTGGTAAAATACCCCTTACGCCGAAGAGTAGGTCTGCACCGAATCTCGCCATCCTGCTGGGAGGAACACCGCCACATGGAACATTCATAACACAAAGAGACTATTGAGTATAGCATAATTGTCTTGACCGGCAACGTTTATCATTTCGTATAGAAGGCGCCACTGTAAGCGTGACCGCTGACTTGTATAGAAGTATTTTCCTAAAAATGAGCCAAAGTGACAGTTCGCTAAACAACTGAACATCACATGTAATTCAAAGAAGTATCCCTCTGGCGCGACAGCTGTTCAGCCAGCCTCTTCGTGGTGTTTGGTTATGGCTCCCGTGAAGACATCACTATGCAGTAATATAAGAGTTTCGCTGAGGTATATGCACGTACACGAGTGCGGGAAATATTTAAATTTAATTACGCATGTGGATCATCTCTTAACATACTCTCACAATCAGTAAAAGAAAACTACCACGAATGTAAATAGAAAGCTATCAATCACAGCTCGACACACAACAGCACAATAGCCATGACGTGCACCAGTACGCATCTCACATTCAAGTCTCAGTTTTAAAATAAACATTATATTTATCACACCAAAAGTAAATTCAATTGAATGTTATAGAAAAAAGAACTTTTACAGAAGAGCAAATAACACTGCACTTCCTAAATTCAATTATTTCTCGTGGCGCACTATATTTTTGTCGAATAAGGACATCACGAAAGGAAGCGTCGAAGCCATTTGCAAGTTAGCCAACTGCAAACGAACGAATGCAGGAAGGGCGACTAATAAGCTCAATGACACAACGACCACAGAACCACAGTTATGTTGCCTCCACTAGTTGTCACTTTGGCTCATTATTAAGCTGGCTTTACACTTGCAAGGAAATGGCATGCAATATTATTTCGCAAGAAAAGTTGCTAATGTGAACATTTCGGCAAAAAATATTTCTGATGTTGGCAATATTTCTTGCTAGATATTCCGGTAGTAATGGAAACTCGTATGTTTCCGTTCACGGGAAGATATTGCCGGCTGTTGCTGAGACTAGAATTATATCTGCCACTTAGGCTCATTCTTAGGAAAATGCCTCTTCAGAACATGCCAGAGTAATGCCTCATTCACAATGCAAACTTAAACGTAACGTAAGCCGTAAACTTATGCAGTAAACTTTTCACGTAAAAACGAGCATTCACAATGGCAAACGTAAGCTGGAACGTAGGTTTTGCCTGAACCAATCAGAATTCAACATATTGATCGATTCGTTTCTAGCATTTTTTTCGACTCTCCTATCGATTTCGCCTTTTTCATTTGCATTATCGAAGGTCACAATTTTGTTTGCCATTTCGAACCAACACTTCGCAACTCGTACCAAAACTCCACAAACTTCTCTGCTCTACCTTTCGACTATACACACCAATACACACGCATAAACAAGAATCGATCTGGAGTCGACCTTCCTTCTCGCGGATTTCGTTGTGCATTTGTTTTTTCATGCTGCTCTCTGATTGGTCTCCGGTAGAATTTCGACGTAAACTTAAACGTAGAAGCTTGGAGCTTGCGAGCTCTTAAGTTTACGTCTTACGTCTACGTTTACGTCAAGGCATTGTGAATGATCTCGCTTTATAACCCATTTCTAGGTTTTGCGGCTACGTTAGGGTTACGTTTAAGTTTGCATTGTGAATGAGGCCTTAAGTTTACGTCTTACGTCTACGTTTACGTCAAGGCATTGTGAATGATCTCGCTTTATAACCCATTTCTAGGTTTTGCGGCTACGTTACGGTTACGTTTAAGTTTGCATTGTGAATGAGGCCTTAAGTTTACGTCTTACGTCTACGTTTACGTCAAGGCATTGTGAATGATCTCGCTTTATAACCCATTTCTAGATTTTGCGGCTACGTTACGGTTACGTTTAAGTTTGCATTGTGAATGGGCCTTAAGCGTCGCCACTGGTGCGTGTGTTGGTCTGTGCTGCGCAGCTGGGCGACGCGTTCCTGCCGCTGGGGCCGGCGCTGTCGGAGGCGCAGCTAGCGTCGCTGCGCGTGCTGCGCGAGTGCGCGCGGCGCTCGCTCATCGCGCTCATGCTGCCGCTGGGGTCGCCGCTGCGCGCGCCGCTGGACCGCGCCGCCGCCGCGCTGCTCGAGGCCGGCGCCACGGCCTTCTGGCGCCGCGACGTGGTGCGCCGCCGCATGGGCGTGGCCACGCAGCACCTCCTGGCGCAGGCCGCTGGGGGCACCGGCGCCGGGGAAGAACCCGACGACCGGCGCGTCGCGCTCGCCATGCGCCATCTGGGTGGGGTCTTTGCGCTGCTGGGGCTTGGGTTGGCCGGCGCGCTGGTGGCTTTCGGTTGTGAACGGCTGCGGTCCAGGCGAGGACCCTTCATAAACGGGGATCGGAGAATAAAAAGGTTTACACGGAGACGTGGACTCCGAATGGAGAGAATCATCTTCTAGATCAGGGTATTTTTGATCAGCATTTGCTACAGAAGCCTTTTTCCAAAAGTCTCTCCTCCCAAATTAGCCTTCTAGATCTAGATCGGCATTCTTCTGAATCTAACCTCTTCTGAATTAGCCTTCTCCTGAATCAATATTTTCCTGGAACAGCCTTCTCCCAGATCCAGATTCTTCTGGAATAGCCTCCTCCTGATTCAACCTGATCCTGAAAAACTCATCTGGATCAGTCTTCTTGAGCGCGGACACAGGAGAAATCGTACTATGGGCTCTCGATGTGCCTTATTAAGGCCATAAGGTTAGTTTGCTAGGTGCGTTGGCGCATGGGCGTCGCCACGCAGCACCTTCTGGCGCAAGCCGCTGGAGGCACCGGCGCCGACGAGGAGCCCGACGACCGGCGCGTCGTACTCGCCATGCGCCACCTGGGTGGGGTCTTCGCGCTGTTGGGGCTTGGTGTTGGCCGGCGCGCTGGTGGCTTTCGGTTGTAAACGGCTGCGGGCCAGGCGAGGACATCTCATAAACGGGGATCGGAAGATAAAAAGGTTTTCGCGTCGGCGTGGATTCCAAATGGACATGGCCTTCTTCTAGATGAGGATATTTAGATCAGACTTTTCTAGCGAAACCATTTTCCAAAAGTATCTTCTCAGCCTATTACATCTTCTAGACCGGCATTTTTCTTAATCGACCTTCTTCAGTATTAGCCTTCCTCTGGATTAATATTCTTCTGGAACCGCCTCTCCCAGATCAGTCTGCTTCTGAATCAGCCTTTTCCCAGATCAACCTTTTTCTGGATCAGTGTTCTCCCTTCTGTCACTTGTGTCACAAACATTCTCCTACTTGAAGTAGAAGCGAGGGAGAAAATGGCTACTTGCAAATATGTCGAGACTACTTCTTGTATAGCTGCTTTCTTGTAGATCTGCCTTGTTTTAGTTAGAAACCTGCTCCCTGACAGGGCAAGAGAAATCGGGCTCTCAAAATGCATTCTTCTAGAAGAGACTATCCCGACAACTGACGCGCCGCCCTCGGCCTCCGTCGTATTTGTATGGTGTGTGTGCGCGCGTGGCGTGCGTGTGTGCGTGTGTATGTGCGCGCGTGTGTGCGCGCGCGCGTGTGCGTGCGTGCGTGTGCATGCGTGCGTGTGTGTGTGCGCGTGTGTGTGGGCGTGTGTGTGCGCGTGCGTGTGTGCGTGTGCGTGCGTGTGTATGTGTGTGTGCGTGTGTGTGCTTGCGTGCGCGCACGCGCGCGCGTCGGTGGTTGTGTGTGATCCTTAAGAACGCGCAGCGGGGCTGCTTGTTATTGAAGGTTGTGACCAGGTACATGAAAGAAACTGTGACAGGGATTAACGAGATGAATGTAAATAATTTATTGACTTATTATACAATTTTTCACATTACCACATAAGTGGTTTTGTTTTGGGTGTAGGTTCAAGTCCTCGAATGCTACTCCTTCCTAGACAGATATCATTCATAAAATTCACAAAAATTGATTACAATTATCTAATCTATTATTTTAGCAGAGTATAAATATTAAACTTTACCATATTTCATTCCATATTTTCTTATAATGGAAGGGAATAATAAAACAAACAGTTTATAATTTTCATCAAATTTATTATTTATGTATTCAAAATGAATTAAGAGTTAAAAAATGCCAACCTTGAAACATACTAAAAGCACTCAATAAAAATATACTTTAAATTGAGATATATCCAACAACCGTTGTTCATTGTGTTATTTCGACTCATGAATACTAGCATGGTCTAAAAACAAATTATTTCAACTGAATAAATCAAATAACATTTTTAGCAATATTTTTTTACTTTTAAATAATCAATAATAATAACAACAACAATAATAACAATAATAATTACATAGTAGTCTTGCATAGTCGAACCTCTGGAATGTCTCCAAAATGCGAATTACTGACAGGAAACGTATGCACAGTGCTTGGTTTATAAAATTTAAGATCGCGGAATGTGTCCCAAATTAATTATTAATTTAATAGTGTTATATATTTATAATATAATTCAATAATTATTCCCGAGGTACCCGAACGCCGTTCCGTCCCGTTCCGGCAGAAATCAAGCCCTGTGTATACATAATACTCTTTCTCCATTAACACACCAAAAATACGACGAAATGAACGAGATTAATGTCGTAGTCTGCGAGTGAACGAACCTTTATTCAAAATCGTAGCTTACTCACTCGAGTAGAAGATATTTCCACATACCCCTAGAAGAGCATTCTCCTTAGTCTAAGCTGGCCTGGAGCCCAATGATGTCTGTCCGACTTACGGTATGTCCATGACGTGTTCACAATTCGGAGCTTCGGCCTTTTTTACTTTTTTTATTATTTTGAATAGGATACATGGTTCAGTTTTACAGTACAAACTTCGCCTTGGCCTCGCCGCAAAGCGTGAAGTATTAAGATGCGCTACATAGATCTAAGAGGTCCGGGAGATATTTTAAAATATAATTATTTTATATACATTTCACTAACATTTTACACAAATATAAAAACTTGATAATTAAAAAAATATTTGCGGATACACAAATATAAAAACTTAGGAGCTTTTAATGCCTTATAGACTCGCCAACAAATTCTAGATTTTTCACAAATTGTAAAATATTTTAAGGTGCTACATCTTTGCATCAGAGGAGGCTGTTATCGGATGTTTTCAATACGGCGCCGACGACCTAATTTAACACAAGAAATAAGAACTTCCTTAACGATAAGTACATTCGAGCATCTATGCCATTTGTTTTCTTGATAGACTAAACATCTCTGTGAAGTAAGCAGCTGTTCGAGATGTTTAAAGAGACAGGAGATTGTTTTAGTATGATTTACAAATTCCTGAGTTAGAAGATGAATTAAACATATTTATATAACATTGTTTAGTAAACAGCATTCAGAGACCTGTTAAATTTTTTCTTCCTATACATTTTTCTCCAGCATTTGTTAGTGTAGACTAGTTACTTTGTAGATAACCGACAGCTTTGCATGCAGCTTATACGAGAGATAGCGTATGCTCACCACTTGAACTCGGCTGCTGCAAGGTGTTGCGATTTTTGCCCGGGATATTTTGAATGTAAACAAGTTGTTCAATCTTAATTCGTAAGACAAGTCAAGCATTTTTAGGAATGGTAATCCATGAAACTTTTTCTTAAAATAATTTCTGATGCTAAGGGTAGTCATCATGGTTTTGCCACCATGATTCATTTAATGGCCACACTTAATTCGAAAGTTGAATGCATCCCCTTTACGTTTAACGTTTTATTGCTCCTGGCTAAAATCTACGTTGATTATTATCTCATATGCCAACTCTGTTTTCCATGCACCTATAAAATATAGTGCATATGTTGCAGTAGATTTAAAGAGCTAATACAACCAATAAATGAAGCTTGTAAAGATTATGAATTAGACATAAATATAAATAAAACAAATGCCAATGTTAATTACGAGAGCAAGACCATTTCTTGTGTTCATAAATGATCAACCTATTGAATAGGTTCCCATCTCGATCAGGTTTTCCGTCCAGTTTCCCTGATCCATTGAGCAAATGCTGAGATGGCCCCTTGTTTTGCTTCTGGGCATAAATGTACCTTCATTATCAGTGCACGTCTTCTAGAATTCAGTGGGAAATACAGTTATTCAAATTATCGTTTCCGTGTTGTCGCGGCAGGAAGTATTATTCCTTGACGAAGGACATCATGGATAAGAACCCAAAATTTATTGCTTATTTATCCTTGAATATAGATTTTATTACATGGGAGCGTTTTTTTTCATTCAAAATTCAAATAGTGTATGACTTAGTGTAGAGATCACAGAATTTTGAAAATGTGCACAGAATTCACTTCTCCCCATAGCACGTCATACACAGTTTTAACTGCTTTTTGACGTAAAATAAATAAATAAATAAATAAATAAATAAATAAACAGGTTTCGAACTTTAAATATTTGGGGCAAATTGTAAACGAACAGGGGGCATCAGTTATTCAAGTAAGAACGAGAATTAAAATAGCAATATCCCACATTTAACACAATGCGGGATTGTTTATGTAGCAGAGACTTGCGTTTTACTTTGTCAGATGGAAAATGGCAAAATGTTACGTGGCGGCTGTTCTCTAATACGGCGCTCAAACGGGGACACTATTAGAGATTAGAGACCTTCAAAATGTGGATGATTAGGAGAATGTTGATAATTATATGAACTAACAAAGTTCGTAATGATTATATTCTAGAACGTAATTATACACCACGAGAAATATTAAAAGGTACTAAAATAAAAAAAACATATTGGATATTTTCTTAGAAATCCGAGGTATGAACTATTTAAATTGATAATCATGGAGAAATTAAAGTTCAGGGTAGACGGGGAGTTGACAGAAAGAGGAAGCTCTGATTGGACAACATTCATAAATGGACTGGTGTTTCGAGTGCATTTAATTCGTTTCGTCTGGCACAAGACAGAGAACAGTTTGGGAAAATGTTCGCCAACTTTCAGTAATAGAGAAGGCACTTTAAGAAAATAAAAATACACAACTATGAACGAGGAATCAAACGAAAGTTCGTTGAACTAGCCTCTGAAATAATAAACTCACATTTTGTTCAAACACGTAATTTTTTAAAATTATAATACTACATTCCCGCACGGATTCGATCATTCACATCGCTCCGCATTCGACCATGCTTATTTTTCGATCGGTCCTAGATCCTTGAAGGTTTATGAGTTATGTTATTCAAGACTTAAGATACACTATCAGACTTTTCTAGATATTCTATAACATTTTACGAGTGTAGCTTTTGTGACTCCCGGCTTCGGAGCACGGATGGTAAGAGGGCAGAATTTTGAATTATAGATAAAATTAAATTGACAATTTTATATTCCGTTCGATCTAACCACGTGGATCTATGTATTTGATTGTTAATAATCGCTTGGCAATATTTGAATTATACATTCACACATTGTAATAGACCTGTAAGAGGTAATGCTCAGTTAGGGGCCTTTCCGTTAGAAGTTGGTTCCATTATGAAGCTATTTTTTACCATTAAAACATTGATTTGCAATGAGCGGAATGGTCGCACAGGTACACTTGTACATCTACAGAAATATAATAAAATACTCTGTCTTCTTTCGCTAATCCCTACATTTATCAAGTTAAACCTCCAACCCACATCTCTTAAACGTTTCCTCATTTAAGATCGTTTGTGAAGTATGTCTATGCGAGTTGCCAAGCTCTGCTATGAGCTCATCCGTCTGCAAGCTGCCAGAGGCAACCGCGCCGTTAGGAGAAAAGCGGCGATGCAATGAATTCTGCGGCACTGTGAGGATTGCACTAGACAAGAGAAATGTACCAGAGAAGAACCTCTAAGGTAGGTTCCTCAAGAATTTGGGTCCTCATTTATAACCGGGAAAAGTTAATGGCTTGGTTTCCCTTGAATTGGGAAAACCCCCAAACAATGTTTAAGGGTTCAAATAATCACTCAAAGTTTTGACGAAAATACATGGTTTGGGGATTCCTGATTTCGAAAACGAGATTTTGAGGTATATATTTCTGTCCGTCTGTAAAAACTTTACTTCAAAACAACACATGTTTTCAAAAATACATATTTCAAGAGTACTTTATCTATTTGTCTGAACTCGAAGTCTTGCTAATTTCAAAGCAATCATTCACATTGAAGAGGGATTTATGAGGTTCGTACTGCATTTTCAACATTTTCTGGAAAACAATTGTTTTCTTGAAATTTGTATTCGAATGGAATAAAAGATGTTAAGGAATAATTATGTTACTATAGTAGTAGATACTGTAATGTTCACATCGAGAATTATAGTAACAAGTATGTTGGTCCTACAAAGGCAATAGAGATGGAAACGCTGATACCAGTCAGTTGCATTTTGTTACATCTTTCGTTACCTGATTCTAAAGTTTTGCAAAAAAAAAAAAATACACGGGTGATATATTCGACTTCAACGAAAAGATACAACCTCACAAAATGTATCAAACTATAATGACATAGATACTTCTCATACTTGCAAAAACAAACAAATTAAAAATACCTTTCTAGAAAAGATAAAAAAAAATGAAATCTTAAACCCTGAGAGTTGACTGCAACTTTTTTAACATCACTTTATTTTTGTTATCTTTTGGCGTAAATACTTCAGAAATTTTGCGATAGCTGAAATCGATGTTCTTTCAAATCTAATAGAAATAATTGATCGAAAATTCAGTGGGTTAGGTTGATATTCGAAAAGGGTTCCCCTCCACTTACTCTCACGTTGACCGACCTCGCATCTTCCTTATGCACCTGCAGCAACTGTCCGCGCACTCGCTAGCATTACAAGAACCCTATACCGGAGGCCTCGATGTGCCCACCGGTGATGCATGTCGATGATGTAAAATGGCGCCCGAATGCTGAGGGGCAAAGGGTCAATCACTTGGTATCGGGATGGGAAATGCAGCGGAGAAGGTTGTGGCGGACTTTTAAGAAGTCTTTTACATGGTCACTTTTACTTTGTCGCCCTTACATATGTAAGAAGAGAAATTATTGTAATCGTGCACCGGGAAACGGCGAACTTTTTACGCAAAAACTCTTGTTGCCGGGCCCCGGTACGAAAAAGTAGATAAATATTGTTCCTATACATAGAAAATTATTTCCTCTCACACGTTTGTGTATTACTTCTTGTTAACACAACCATAATTCATGTTGTGGGGATTCTTGATATCGAAAAATCGATTGGCGGCAAAACATCAGTTTGTCTGTCTGTGGTCAACGCTAGCACCTGAACTGTTCAGCTGATTTCCTCCAAAACTGATGTCCCCCTATCGATCTGACTGATGTCCAAATTTCTTAATTAAATGTTGTTTTTGGGCACCGTAAAGCACGCTTAAGATAAAAGTACCTTGAAATTTCTGATTTTTCAAAATTCATTTTTTTCGGCGTCTTCCTGCATCCAACATATTGCAGATTCAGATTTTACCTTCTCGTAAATGTACGTGTATACGGAGTAATATATACTTATATACGGAGTAATATACGTAGTTTAGATAAAGTTATGTAATGCTCCGCGAAAAAACGACAGAATTTCTAAAAAAAGATTAATTTGTAAACGTATAACAAAATCTCAAATGTAAGAAACAAAGAAAGAAATATGAAATAATATACAAATTCAAATTTACGTAACATCCAACTGCCTGAAATCATATCTCGTATTCCGTTCACAAAGCGTAGGATATTCGGAGCGGCGACTGTTTGACGCTAAATTACTAAAAAAAATCTCATATTTGCGAAAAATTTAGCATGATCTTATATGAAAGTCCGTTTTTCATGAACACATTTCCTTGAGAAAAAATGTCTTTTTCACAGTAATAGTTGTAGGATAACACCAAATTTTTTAAATTTTTTAAAACAATTTTGTAAAATTAGGCATTTCAACGAACATGAGACTTCAACCATTCTCTTAAGCGACCTTTACGCTATATAAAGTCGAAATTTAATCAAAAATTTGTTCCGTTTTTAAGAAAAAATGGTTTAAACAAATTAAAGTTCCCTATGTTCGGCACAAAACTAATTTCTCAAAAAACGTTAAGTGTTTGAAAAATTGAACACGACATATTTCTAGATGTTTTACATGAACGTATTTAATTAAGAAAAAAATGTATATATTCATAATTGTAGTTGTTGGAAGACGCCTAAAAAATTGCGTGTTTTTTCAATTTTTGAAAAAAAAATCAGTGTTTTCAACCAACATGAGACCTGCCCCATTCTCTTGAACAACCGTCAGACTACCCAGCAACAAAATTTCATCAAAAACAAAGCAACCGTTTTTTCAGAAAAAATTGTTTAACCAAAATTTAAAATTGCCTATATTTCACGCAAAATTACGGGGAAAACTCATATTTTCGAGAAATTTATTTCAAAATTTATCTTTAAAGAATATATTTTATTAAGGGAAAATTTTCTTAGCATTAATATTTCAGGTACAGGAAAATGTCGAAAAAGTTTTGAAGTTTTGCAATTTTCGAAAAATCAGTTTTTACATCGAAAATGAGACCTGCACCATTCTCTTAAACACCATATAACAACAAAATTTAGTTAACAATAATGGAGACATGTTTCTGAAAATTTCGAAAATGTCCCAGGTGCTTCATGTAAAGTACCCCCAAAATTAAAATATCGGTTTCAAATGCAAGGGTTCAAGACATCAGCCAGGTCGATTGGGGAATATAAATTTTGGAGAAAATCAGCTGAACGGTTTAGCCGTTAGTGTTGTTCACGGACGGACGGACGTTTTGCCGTCAATCCATTTTTCGGTATCAAAGACTCGCAAAACATGGATTCTGGTACACCACGTATTAGAGGTCCTTAAAGATAGATTTCGAAATAAGGTCATGTACAATTTTTGGGAAAAACGAGTGCATATTTTGCGTGAAATATAGACAATTTTTAATTTTGTTAAAGCAATTTTTTCTTAAAAACGGCAGCAACAATTTAGATTAAAGTTTGACCTCGGATAGCGTATAGGACGCTTAAAAGAACGATGGTGGTCTCATGTTCGTTGAAAACTGTGTTGTTGTTTTTTTATTTCAAAAATTCAAAATTTTTTCGGCCTGTTCCTTTAACTACAGTTATGAAGATAAATATTTTTTTAAATTAAATTAGTTCATCAAAACAAATCTTCAAATAATGTCATGTTCTGCTAAATGGCAGATATAGATCTGCGATATTTTTGACAAACTAATGTAGCTCAAATTATTTAACACGTACAACGCTGAAATCAACACCATTTCTATAGTGAATTCTACACACAGTATATTTGAATATCTTAACGATTTTTCAAAAAATACATATATGCAGACAGAATATCTCTTGTGACGTGGAGATCTCTAAAAGTATCTCGAAATAAAGCCCTGAACTTTCAATGAAAACATAAACAGAAGTTTGAAACATTATTTCTGTATGTATTGAAACTGAAAGAATAATATACTTCATTGAAGATCATTTAAATTAACACATAGAATGAAGAAGAAAGTTTTCTTCCCAACAAACTGAGTGAATCGTCCCAAACTATGATTGTATATAGAAAATTCTATTTTAATCTCATAAAAACATTTGTGCAGAACTTTTTTTGTTTTGTATTGTTTCTCTGAAAAGCTATTTCTCAAAAAATTATTGGTGACTGGATTACCACTCTCGTATGTAGAAATCAAACAAAATAACTACTGTGTCATGGATGCCCCTACAATACCTACATAAAGCAATTGATGTCTGTGAATGTTCGAATTATTGACAAGTTAAAGGGTCCCTGACCGCCAACAAAATACAATTGGAAAAAGAGACGTTTATAGATTGTTCGTGTCACTTCAACTTAAAACGCGACATTACGCGGTACACGAGCGTGATCTATTGAATCACGCAGGTATACATTATTCATACACCTCTTTTTCACGTCTTGCGATTCACACGAGTTGTTTCGATCTACATTATCACTATGGTCTTCATGTCATACGAGCTCTCAGAAGGAGCTCACTCAATTTATTTCTAATTATCAGAAAGGGTAATTTGCAAGATGAACGATTCATTCAGTCCGGTAGTACAACGCAACGTCGATTTGGAAGAAGAATCACTACTTAATACTAGTGGTACTAAAATAGCACGTACTTTTTCGCCCTACTTTCACAAAACTTTTGAATTTTTGCAATTTTCTAAAAATTAAAGTTTTTCAAAAAAAGAACATTGTACTCTTAAACGTCCTTCTCATTATTCAACAATAAAACTTACAAAATTAAATAAGAGAAGGTATTGTGCACTTGCGCTGGAAAATGGCGAAATTTGACAAAACTCTTACTGACCGGGCGCTGGTAAAAAATTGGATAGATCTTATTCCTATATAAAGTAATTTATTTTCTGTAAGACAGTACAATCGGAAAAGAACGAATGATTGTGAAAAAAATTGATAAAGAAAATTCGATTGACTGCAAAACGTCAGTCTCTCTAGCCCTCCGGCCGTCCTTCCATGTGTCTGTCCATAGAGATTTTTTCCTGAATGAAATCTGTTCTTTAAAGACAGATCTTGAAATAAAGTCATGAATATTTTTTGCGGAAAGGGAGAAATATCTAACATTAGCTCTCCCCACTTCCTTTAGTCCCCAGAGTAGTTACTCAAATCACAATGACCAGTGATAAAGAATCAAATACCAACTGTCGAAATACGTGGCACAAAGTACACACAAATTCAATCTGCTCGCAATGAATTATGAACACTTCAAACATATATTATGTGTTTGTCCAATTGATAATGAGCATAGAGGATCATACCACAATGATGTGTATTATCCTTTTCCAATAGTTTGATTGAAGTAAATTTGGAAAGATGTAAAATTACGGGCGTTTGTTATCAATGAGTAGTTTCAAGATACAATAAATTCTACGAGCACCCTAAAGATTGAATTATTAGTACCTTATACGTAATGCGTCAAGACTCACTTGTTATAGGTTGTTTTGTACATGTTTGTATGTTTTGTTGTCTTAAGAAAAAACATTTAGCAACAGACACCATAGTGAAAACCATATGACATTATTTAGAAATTATTCAAAAGCTTTAAGAAAGGAAAAGAAAATGGCATAAGAACGTCATTTAAATCATATTATTGATGCGGAGGGCAGTAATAATTGGTCGGATTTTTTAAATACGTACGTAGAAGGAAGGGAAATAAAGATGAGTCTGGTTGTCCGGGTTAATCATTCGCCAATAACGCACGATAGAGAAAAAGCAAAAGCTTTTAACGTGTATTTTAGCTTGGATTTCAAGTAGAAATCTAATTGTATTCAGATGCCAACACTGTCAGAAGTCTTTTTCATAATGATGTAAATACTTTGCGGAAAAGAATAAAATTAATGAAGAGAGGGAAATCACGAGGCCCGCATTCTATTTCCACGGACGTCATTAAATTAGGTGGAGAGGCTATTATACCATATTTAATTAGGTTATTTCATGTATCTATAAACAACGCTTGCGTACCGAGATTGGAAGCTGGCTCTCGTCGTACCTATTTTTAAAAGTGGCGACAAGACAAAACTTAGTAACTATAGACCGGAAAGTCTTACATCAGTCGTATGCAATCTTATGGAACATCTAATATCTAGCTGCTTGAGGATAGAATGGGAGGACAAGGAATGGCTTTATCAGGGTCAGCACGGTTTCAGGAATGATTTCTCGTGCGAAAGTCAGCTAGTCTCACTTTTACAAGGGACCACTCATGTGTCTTGCCTTTGTGAATGATTTGCCGACAAATTTAGCTTCTAATGTACGACTCTTTGCAGATGACTGCGTAATTTATAGGATTATTTAAAGGACGAGAATATTTTGCAGCGAGACTTAGACAAATTACACACCTGGGCAATGGCAAGCGGCATGGAAATAAGCAGTTCAAAGAGCAAGTCCATCACGTTTGGTAGGGGTCGAAGTTACAATGAAACCGCGTATAAATTGATTAATAATGTTATACCTCGAGTCACGTCTTGCAAATATTTAGGAGTACAGCTATACAGTAAATTGACCTGGGAAAAACAAGTAAATTTCGTTGAAGGGAAATCCTGGAGATCTTTGCATTTTATTTTGCGAATTCTGAAAAAGAATTCAGTGAGAGCCAAAGAACTAGCATTTGTCATTAGTGCGGCCCGTTTTAGAATATGGTGCGATATGTTGGGACCCATACAGAATTTTGCATCAAAGAAATCTAGAACAGATTCAGCGTAGAACATTAAAATTTGCTTTCAGGGGTACCAGGAATTAAGTATGGGAGTCACTCGAAAGAAGGAAAATGAAGTCGCGTATAAAGCGTACATAGGCTTTCGAGCGTGGAAAAAAAGTCATAGTCGATTAGGGGAACTTACATATTTCGGCAGATCGGATCACAAGCGCAAAATTCAGACAAGAATTCAGAAAACGGACGTTGGGAAATATTATTTCGCGAATCGTACTATTAGAGACTAGATTGATTTGCCTGTGACAATCTTTGATCATTTTCCTCAAAGCCTGAGCAATTTTAAAAATAAATTAAATTCCTAGATGTTTATATGTGTATTATTATATCTTTAATATTATTAAATAAGTAATTTCCTATTTAAAGGATGTTTATTATCACTATTATTATTATTATTATTATTAATTATGTGCAGTGGCGTATAGTGCAGTGTTGTGAAGTTGAGGGAAATGAGTGTGTAAGAAACACCTTAAAACTCAATGATTAGTAGTATGGTGAGGTGAAGTGAAGTAAAATGTGGTGAGGTGGAGTGCTATGGAAGCTTGCACGGTTAAATGTTCATGTTAATTTGTAAAGTTTGATGTTGTGAAGTTCTGTAATGTTTAGTTAGTGTACTCGGCCATCAAGTTCTCAAACTTATTTGCAGAATTAGTAATAAATCTAATCTAATAAGTAAAATTATTTTGTATCTTGGAACATTGTATTTATATTAGTTGTCTTAATTTGTTCTAGAGGAAACAGGCAGACGTCCTGCTCTCCTTCTCCCTCCCCTCCCCCTCCCACTTTTCTCCTTCCCTCACCTCTCGTCGTCATTCTCTCCCTTTCCGTCACCCTCTCTCTTTCCGTCACCCTCTCTCTTTCCGTCACCCTCTCTCTTTTCGTCACCCTCTCTCTTTCCGTCACCCTCTCTCTTTCCGTCACCCTCTTACGCTCCGACTCCCTCTCTCCACCCGTCTCCTTCACTCTCTCTCTCTCTCTCTCTCTCTCTCTCTCTCTCTCTCCTGACTGTCTCTGTCTGTCTCTCTGTCTGTGTCAGTCACTGTCCGTCTCTGTCTTGTCATTGTCCGACACTGTCTCTGTGTCTCTTTGTCGCTTTCCCTCTCTCGCGAGACTGGTCGGGAGCTTAGAGCTTGTCCCGGCTGGGGTGATGCCCCGCTGGAGGGAGATACGTGGTAGTGGAAAATCACGCAAGCCGACGGATCACGTATCCGCGGATTTCACCATCCTGCCACCACCTATCCTGAGGAAGATCACTGCCACCTCCCAAAGAACACTACCACATTTGCACTTGATCGATTGATTGCTTGATTGTGCGCCAACTAACGAGATCATTAGTACCGTAAGTGTAGTGCATCTTTTCACCGGGAGGGGGCGATGATCTCCCCCCACTGGATGGCGAGAACCAGCACCAACCTACCGTCGACTAGCGGGGTTTTCCCTAACCAGGTATCTCCAACCACCGAGGCGCTGCCCCAGCCGAGACAAGTTCTAACTCTCCGACCCCCGGCATGTGTGGTAGTGTAGTGCATGTTAGTGTGTGTGTGTGTGTGTGTGTGTGTGTGTGTAAGGGGTGAGGATAGAACAAGGAAGAGGAAGGAAAGATCGCGCGCGGTCCGTGGCCCGTTTGTTAAGGTATGCTCCGGCATTCACCTAGTGTTGATCAGAGAAACCACGGAAAACTACCGATCAGAGCAGCCGGTCGCTGGAATTCTCCTCCAGACAGCGACTGAATTCGACCTAGCTGAAAAGTTAGTGTCGAAAATCCTGCCGCCGTTGAGTCTCGAGCCTAGGACTCCCGGACAGAGGCACCGCAGTGACATCAGTTGATGCACTGGTCCCCTGCTCCCGGTAAACATGCACTTCACTTACGGGACTAATGGTCTTGACGCGCCCGGAATCACTAACAGTCTCTCTCGTTCGCTCGCCGCCTGTCCTGTTCTTCTCGGCCCCGCCCCACGTCACACTGCAACGCCCAGCAACAATGAAGCGCAGGTGGAACGCAGTTTGAATGGAAAGTGGATTAAAATTAAGCGCCATCTTGTTATGCAGCGCCATCTTGTATTGTTATAACAAAATTAACAGCATCCGAACAAACCTGGGTGAAAAAAGGCATATATGCCAACTTTCTTGGTGATCAGTCCCATGGTATCGAAGTGCACAGCTCTGGTACATACCAACATTCATCTAGTGTCAATGTATTTGTATTTCTGCTATTGCATTTTGTGTTATCTTCACTTTTTGTTGTTTCTTATATTGTAAGTTTTGTTTATCTTAACTACTCTGTGGCAAATTAACCCGCGAACGTTAAAAAATTGTAAAATAATTAGCTTTAACAGAAACATATTGAATACTGCACTTCCCTTTCTATCGGAAGTGATTGGTAACGAAACTTGTTTGTGATTGAGTTGTGCACACACAGCAATTTGTAATAGGATAATCCTGTAAGCAAATTACAAATAAAAAAAAATAAATTATCTATTTTATTGGGTTGTAGGAACAGTTCAACTTCTGTATTGATTTGGGTTCATGCGTTGATCATTAATGAATAGATGATAATGAAGATGAAGTAAATAATTATGGAACAAGGTGGAATAAGAGGCTGAATAAACGGGAGAACCCCGACAAAACTTGCCGAGTGCTCGTTTTGTCCATCAGAGATTCTACATGCAAGGTATAAGCGCTAGACATTACGCAAGCGATATGGGATGGAATGGGGAAGTGAATTGTTGATACATGATAACTGAAAGTGTTGCATTAACCAGAAACCTGGAAATGCTCTTTACGTAATCATTAGACGCTAAAAAGAGGCACGTGTTTCAGAGAAAAAAGAAAACGCATTATATCACCAAAAAAATCTTTTTAGTATTAAAAGAAATGTAAGACTGGTGTATATTACAGTCAATGAAATCTATATTCCGACTTAATTCTGCTGGAAACGACGCCATTTGTATCCATTAGTAACGAAGCACTTTGCAGGAGGTACACATCAATGTAAAAAAGTTTCACCGTAATACCAATAACGTTTTCGTCTAAACTAGGCTTACATTTACGTTATGGTAAGCGATCACGAAAGCCTTTAACTCCTTAAAATGCGCTCGTTTGACTGAAAAAGAATCTTTTAGTCTTATCTGTATTCCTCAGTATGCCTTGGCATTTTTTGGCAAAGAACTTTTATTTAGAGCTACAGAAAAGTGACACTTGACTATTTAGTGCAGGCCTGCTCAACTCACGCGCTCGCGGGGCCAGCCGGTTGCGTGAGCCCAGAAATGCCAAAGTGAGCTGAGTGGTGTGGGGGAGTGGATGAACGTCACCCCACTCAAGGGAAAAAGGGCTTATGAAAGGGAAAAAACGATTGAACCTCGTTGAACGGTGCAGTATACGCAAATGTGCAAGAGGGCCCGCGAACTGAATTTGTAAGCAATATAGTAGGTTTAATGATTTTAAGGCCATGGATTCTGGTATTGAACTTTTTCCAAATCTTTTGCTGTGGTCATCGTAAAAGCCATATTGAAGAGGTACCATTGAATATTTGAGACACACTCTATACAGATCGGGAAAAAAATGAATTTGTACTGCAAGAAATTTTGAAAACTTTTGTTTGAGAAAAATAGTATATTATTTGAATTTATGATTAACGTTTGCCAAAAAATGTTTTGAAGAGTATTTATTTTTTAAAAGTAAGAAACTAGTAATTCATTAGAAATACAGTATAAAAGTTTTAGTTTCTTGCCTTACTACGTACATATGTAGTAAAGATAAAGTATTGTAATTCTACTGTAAAAATCTGTGATTTTTTTTCACAGAAAATATCGTATTATGGGACCTGGTATCATAAGTGAGGATAAATTTTGAACTTGAGAAAAAATATTTGCGGGTTTGAAACACTTTCTCAGATTCACGTAGGATTATAACTTTGCCTAACGTTTCAAATAATGCGAGAACATAGCGCTTTTGTAGCACCATTAGTTTCATGGGGGAGTGGGTAGGAACCAATTTAAAAAAATTATTTTGGATGAAAATTATTGTTCCAAGGTTTTAATTCATATAGCCATTTTTCTATCTTCCCTAGCTTGATCCTTTATTTTAATATGAACAACTATTACAATATGAAATTTGTACATTACATATACATTTTTATGTTAACATGTAAATTGATTTTGAAAGTTGTATAATTTAATAAATGAAATTCGAATGCATTGATGGAGCCCATTTCACATTACCTCTTCTTGAGATCTTGTAATAAGATCTTGTCAAACAGGAGGCATGCGTGAAACCGTTCTAAAGGGCACTCGAATGCCCTCTCGTTTCCCTCCCCCCCACAAGAACCCTCTCTGCCCCCTCTTAGTCGCGCAGGCAGGAGCCGCCGCGGCAACCTGCACTTAGTTTCAGTTGAGTAGGCCTGGTTGTGGTTATGACCAAGCCTCGAAGTCTGATGTCTAGCCATCTTTTTATTGATGCATTCTAGACGTAGCTAACATGTAAATGAATGTTTATCACGACGTATAGGTTGATAGAAATGCATAGTTGTCAGGTCATTTTTTTGTCATTTTTTGCCAGTTTTCAATTTTTAGGTCATTTTTCTGGAACTTTGCGACTTTTTTTGTCATTTTTATCCCTTTTGTTTCCTTTTCGTATTTTTTGTAGTGAATTTACAATGACACAGTAAACAAACTTTGTATTGTATCAATTCTTGACGAAATTCACTACTGCAGTGGACTCTTGTTTTACGAACTCTCAAAATTACACGGATCTCCGGTAACTTCCTCGACCTTTCAAAACTGTAGGTTGGAGGGTTGGATTTCCTCCTAGAATGTAAATCGATATTGAAAGTTGTATAATTTTATAAATGAAATACCGACGCATTTATTGAACCCAATTCGTAGGTACCTCTCGCTGAGATCTTGTCATCAGATTCCCAAACAGGAGGCATGCGAGAAATCGTTCTAAAGGGCACTCAACTTTATGGTAAATATAATTTTATATAAATAAATTTTATTCAAACTGGTAAAATTAATTGAATAAATAAACATATATTCATTCAAATATTTTAGTATTTTTAAAAAAATTAGGTCATTTCCCCTTATTTTTAAGTCATTTTATAGTTAATTTTCAAAGAATTTTTAGGTCATTGGAATACGAGCCCTGGTCATAATCCAAAGAGCCGTAACCAGCCGTAAACATCTTCTGCTGGGATGTACTCCATCGCTCGTCTCGTGCTCCGCTTCATTTGGGCAGGCTGCGTCTGTTGCGCCGCGCGAGGCGAGCTGCGCTTGGAAGACCGGGCAAACGCTGGGTCTGCGCCCGCGCAGGTGGCGCAGATGGCGCTGGTGGCGCAGACGGCGCTGGTGGCGCAGACGGCGCTGGTGGCGCAGACGGCGCTGGTGGCGCAGACGGCGCTGGTGGAGCAGACGGCGCTGGCGACCGCGCGCGCGCTGATGGGGGCTGCGCAGTGCCTGCGCGTGCACAGCGACGGCTCCCCCGCCGCGCAGCAGCTCCTGCGCCAGCTGGCAGCGGACGTGCCCGTGCTACTGGGGCCCGGCGGCCCCGCCCACGCCGCCGCCTGCCCCGGGCTGCCTTGCGTGCTGGCGCGGACCGGCGCCGCCGCCGCGGCCCTGCTGGGCCAAGAGCCTCAAGTAGGACGATAGGGCGCGGAGACAAATGATGGCGGAGGCTTCCGCGGATGGAGTTTGTATTACCTAGGCCAGGGCTGTCCAACTGGTGGTCCGTGATGCCATTTATTGTGGCCAGCGAAAGGTTATTAGTCGAAAGTGAAAGTCTCTTGCATCCATGCGGGGTGAGAATATTGTGCATTTAACGCAAGTGCTCAGCCGGTGACAACCCCTCCTTAACATAAAAATAGGTTAAGTTTAGATTTAAGGATTTTTCTCTAGTAAATTCATATATTCAAAAATTCAAAATCATCCCAATGTGTTGTAGTTATATATGATATATCACGCATGGTTCCACCCCACTCACCCCATTTCAGAGCAGCCGGGGAAGAAAACTAATTCGGAGAAGTCGGACGTGGATTGAGTAATGAAAATATGGCCCACAACCATATTAAATGTTTTAGTTGTAGCCCTTGAGGCCTTTCAAATTGGATAACCCTGGTCTAGGCTATCCGGGATGAGCCGCGCCTCTGTCGTGGGGGCTGACGTTTCAGCCACAACATGTTAGCTGAAACGTCTGCCACCACAACCGAGACGCGGCTCATCTCGGATAGCCTAGACAACATAGAGAGAAAAGTTTAGTTCGTACAATTAATGAGATTAAAGTATTGGTAGACGTTATAGATTGAACTATACGCCGACTTGGATAGCCTAGATGGCTAGAGCATGTGCCGACTCAGCACCTCGGTCGGATAGGTTCGAGTCCCACCGTGGGCATGGTTATTTGTCCCTTATCTTTCATGTATGTGTGTTGTCGCGGAAGGGCTTCTGAGTCTGCTGACCACAGACCGAGAAGCCCGCAAGTGTGTCAGTATCTAGTGTAAAGGTTAATGTGTCCTCGTGAGGGACATAGTGGCTACTCGGCGCGGATAGTCGAAATCGGCATCCCCTGAAGCTGGAAAAAGCATCCGGAAAGAAATAGATTGAACCATACGCCATAGTATATTTTAGAAGGGCCAAGTGCTTAGTCACGTTTACGAAACTGCTGTTTAGTTAAATATACTAATGCACGTATAATGATGTTCAATGAACAGGTTCTAATATTTACTAAATACGTTGCAGTGAAAACTACCAAACGAGTAGTTGGGTGTAACAAATTACTAAACGCTGTTGAATTAGCCCTTTTAAACAGAAATGTAAAAAGGATTATTTTTTTGTATCCCATCAGCGAGGTAGTTTAGCCACTGGGGTTCCCAAGCGGTCTCCCATCCAACGGCCCCGTGAAATTGTACTTAACCTCCCTAACCTGACTGACCCTATAGCTAAGCAGGACGGTTACAGGCGCTGGTTGCCGACCTTAGACAACCGACAGTATTTCTACTATTAGTTTAGAAAACATCATAATTATTTAAAATCAATAAAATACTAAACACGTAGTTTATACGACTTATAATACTGTGTACAATGTTGATTTTTACAGTTCACATGGGCTCTATATTTATTCGAATTTCTGAGACGACAGTTTAACGACATGAAGCATAGATCTCATCGAATGAATTTATCTACGAAACATACATAATACCGATGGAAATTCTTTGTTCATTCTCTTACATTTTCAATTGTCTGATTTACTGAATGAAATTAAATTACCTTTAGTGAACCTTATCACGCGAATAATTGGATTTTTTGCATAATCACTCACTTCACATGTTTAGTACGTTGTACTACAACATTTCTCTCAGTGTGATAAGCGGATAATTCAAAGAGGTGCTGTTTAATATCGAATAGCTTCCTTAATATTTTAGAAACTTAGATCATAACATACCAACATTACTTAGTTTCAAAATGCGAAGATTTAACTTCCTAGCTGTTTACATTACTTCATTTTTTAAGTTTAAACTTGATGATTTGGGGTAAATTCCTAAAATACAGCATTTTTAGCCTTCTGAAAAGTACCTTTCAGAAATTCTTTCAAATTTATCTCATTAGAAGGATCAGATCTTGAAGTTTCTAAAATAGTTGATTTACACAGTACACATTGAAGGGATATAATGCCAAAAATGTAAAAATAGGGTTCAATAAAAATTCTAGAATTTATTGCTGTTTAGTTTCTTCAAGATTCAAGTAAGAAAATTGAAATTTTCCACCTAATATTTTCATTTCATACAAAAATTTCAACTTTCTAGCTCTTACCATTACTGTAAAAATTCAGTGTAAAGTTGATTTTTGCCAGAAGCTCCAAAACAGTATTTATTCAACCCACGTTTACAGAAAAGCACTTTCATGAAATGATTGAAAACATACTTCATCTGAAAGATAAAATTTTGAAGCCTCCCATTAGAAAGAGTACAAGCGGAACTCGGCATACAAAATTTCAAATCGGAGTTGGTTGCGCGGGGTGTCCTAGAATACTCGACATGGAATAACCGAATATTATAATCCTTGTAAATGAGTTATTGTACTCGTGGTTTACACTTTTCGTGCTAAAAGTGTAATTTCCGACTCCGGCACTGGCAGATGTGGCCCAGAACATCAACTGATGTCACTGCAGTGCCTTTGAATGGGAAGTCCCAGGGTTTGAATCCCGACGGTGGCAGGATATTCGACACTAGCTACGTAGCTAGGTCGAATTCAGCCGCTGTCTGAAGGAGAATTTTAGCGACTGGCCGCTCTGATCGGTAGTTTTCTCCATCTCGATTTCACCGATCAACACCAGGAGAATGCTGGAGCCTAACAAACGGTCCAAGAACTGCGCGCAATCTTTCCTTCCCATTCCTTGTCCTTTCTTACCCTTACTTAAACTCACTTACACTTCCATACACTGCACCACCGCACTTGTCGGGGACCAGTCGGGAGTTTAGAGCTTGTCCCATCTGGGGCGGTGCCTCGCTGGTGGGAGATGCCTGGTTGGGAAAAATCCCTGCAAGACGACGAGTAGGTCGCCGCTGGGTCTCACCATCCAATGGGGGAAGATCACCGCCACCTCTCGCCACTTACGGGGTAAATAGCTTTACCAGTTGACGGGTTGGAATCACTAATCAACCAGTAAAAAAAACGACCCCAACCTAGTTTGAACCTAGAAACGCGGGATTTGGAAGAATAGTTATTTATGTATCAAGAGCGTGAAGTAGATGTTTTTGACCCAAGGGCGACCTCCAAACTCAAGGGCCTCTCGCCCGAGGGTTTACTAATTCGTTACTGGTTCGTTATGGTTTACTAGTTCGTTGCTGAATCAAACAAGAATTCGAAACATTTTATATTTCTTGAGACTAAAGTGAAAAGACGCATTGCAATAGTCACTTGTCAATATGATGTGAGATAAACAAAACACTGTGCATTTAATTACTATTCCATAATCGTTCCTGGACTGATTTTTTCGAAAAAATGAAAGAATATTGTGAAGTTCCTGGGGAAATTCTTGGAAGAGCTAACAGCTACGGACAGTGGTTTCAGGTCAAATGTCGAGAAATATACGAAAATGTTTATGGTGTATTTGAGAGTTATATAACAGTGTGAATATCAGTGAAATTCCGCTGATAAAATGGTACTTTTAGGTTATTTGCCTCTATTGCTAAAAGTTATTTGGAATATTTCATAACACGAAAAAATAACATTTCGAGGATGTTACCCGATGTGCCTTATACATCTTATTACTATAACTGGTACTGCTACTGAAGAATACATCTCTATAAGATGTGATACGTAACAGGGAAATGTACGTGACTGATGGCAATTATAAATTCACGGGAACATTCCAAAATTGCAGTTTTCATATCAATTAAGCAAAATTAGGTTTATAACGAATTATTTTACTTATTTGAGCATTATGACATTTATTTATAGTACTTGTTTGCATCTTAACTGTAATAAATCGAATTCATAAAAATGATGTGTTGGTTGGCATTAGAGAGGGCCATAAAGCATTCAGAGTCGGCCCGGTGGTCAAGATCTCTATGGCAGCAGTGTCGTAGTGATCTCGGACCGAAGGGTCGCGGGTCCGAGTCCCGCCTCGGGCATGGTTGTATTTGTGTTCGTCCTTTCACCCCTTATCAACACCATTTCATCTTCATAGTTACCATATCGTTAACACCAATAATGACCGCTAATGACCTAATGACCGCTAATGACCGCTAATGACCTAAGATGTTGATGCGATCTTAAATAACAAAAAAAAAATATTCAAAAGGCCCGATGGCATAAAGAATTACAAAGGCCCGCAAGGGTATGAACAATACCATTACGTGTTTTGTTTGCGATCAGTAACCACACAGCAATGAACTAGTAAACCATAAATCAATTTGGTTTGGTTTGGTTTTTTCGTGTTTCCGGGCGCGTCAACTGCTTTGGTCATTAGTCCCGTTAGGGTAGTGCATGTTTTTTCTCTAGAGATGGCTGTGGTCTTCCCCCACTGGATGGCGAGATCCAGCGCCGACCTACGGTCGGCTAGTGGGGTTTCCCCCTAACCAGCACTCTCCCACTAGCAGGGCACCGCCCCAGCCGGGACAAGCTCTAAGCTCCGGACCGGTCTCCCGAAATAGGTGGTAGTGTAGTGAATGTTAGTGTAAGTGTGTGTGTGTAAGGGGGAGAGGATAGGACAAGGAAGAGGAAGGAAAAATCGCGCGCGGTCCGTGGCCCATTTGTTAGGGTACTGCTCCGGCATTCGCCTGGCGTTGATCGGAGAAACCACGGAAAACTACCGATCAGAACAGCCGGCCGCTAGAATTCTCCTCCAGGCAGCGACTGAATTCGACGTAGCTGAAAAGCTAGTGTCGAAAATCCTGGCGCCGTCAGGACTCGAACCCAGGACCTCTCGGTCAGAGGCGCTGCAGTGACATCAGTTGATGCACTGAGCTACCGCTCCCGGTATAAATCAATTATTGCCCGCCATTTGCAGGGGGCGGAAGGGCCGGTGTTGCTCCTGGCGCTGGGGGGTGCGGAGCAGCCGCCCCCGCCGCCGCCCCCGCAGAGAGCGGTGCTGGTGCGGGTGGCGCGCGGGCAGGCGCAGCTGTGGGGGGCCGAGGCCGCCTTCAAGGACGACAGCAGGCCGTGGAAGCGCTTCCCGAACCCGCAGGCGCTGCTCGAGGACTGGAGGCGGTGGCCGGATCTCGGACACCGCGAGCTCGTCGTTAGCACCTTCGATTTGCCCCCTCACGTTTACATGGGTGAGTTCTCTCTGCTGCTGGCTCCCCTTCTTCTTTACTCTGGTCAGTTTTAATGAAAACTTGGTTGTCCTTCGTTAATAATTAGAAACTTGTGTACTCGAGAAGATTTACTAGCGGGCAAACAGGACCATTTCCTAAGCGCCTTGCATCTATATATTTAAAAATATAAGGTATTCTGCCATGGCTTCGTTTAGAGCTTCTACTGAACCGATTGTCGTATTTTTTCTTTTAAATGAAAGAATGTGATCCCTAGATGTGTTATCAGATATTGTTTGTGTTGATTCACCAACATTTACGGTGTAAATTAATTAATTAAATCATTCTTAAATAGTACGCTTATCAATAGTCAATTGTTTTCTTCCAAAGGGTGGCTGTTTGAAAATTGATATATATGAGTCTACAGATGTGCGTCCCCGCCGCTTCATGGTGGCGCTGCTTGATGTTTTTGTTTTGATTCTTGAGATTTGTTCACAATTCGTCAAGGTTTTGTTTCAGTGTAGTAATTGCATTGTGAAGATGACAGTTTGCATATACATATTTGCTTTTGTAGTGTATTTTGTAGAGAACATTCGGACAGTGGGGTTTGTGCGGTTGTAGTGAAGTTGTTTACAGGTTATGTCGAATTCCGAATCGTTGCCCACGCGCCCCAAAAGACTCAAACGCACTACATTGACTGGGAGCAGGGAAAGAGAAAGTCAGCGTATGTGTCGTGATAGTGAGGTCATTTCGTTTTCTGTTGGGTTATTGTCTTTGAAATGTCAGTTTTGTTCTACTTTGTACTTCCCATGTCAGAGAAATTCTGTAAACGAGTTTACTGTGTGTTGCTTACATGGGAAAATAAGTTTACCTTCGAGCAATATGCCAGAAGAAATTAAACAGTTGTTTATAGGAGATTATGACACATCAAAAAACTTTAGAAATAATATCCGTCAGTATAATAGTGGTCTTTCTTTAGTGTAATTTGGTGCCGATATTGCATTGCCACCTGGTCATGGGCAATACGTGTTCAACATTTTGTGAACTCCACATCACATAATATCTTCGTTATACCCTAAAGATTCAAACAATGCAACATATTGTGAACATTAGTCTGGGCACAGTATTTTACATTTATCTTAGATCACACCGTCCACATGTGACTGAGTTCTCCACTAGTTTATTATTATATTCAAAATCATTTTCAACCAAAAATAGTGATAATACTTGGGATTTTTATGACGTGGTTATTTTATACTTATATATTTTCTTAGCGCGACATTCTATTCAACATTTTTCGTTAGAGCTTGTAAAAAGAATGCTGTCGAAAAATTGACCTAATATTCCATTTTCTGCTCTCTTAACAAGACTCAAAATTATATTTTTCATGCATGTCTGAGAAAAGTATGAGAAGAACATTTTATAAATAGTTCTCTAAAAGTTATCTAGAATTTATTATTAAATTAGAAGACGTTAAGTATCGTCTCCTGTATTATTTCAGTAGTATGTATACCTTTTGCGGCACTCACACGTCACTAATCTGTATAAATGAGGTCTCTAAAGGAAAAGAATTTCACGAAGACGTGACGAATTGCACTTTGACTTTAAAAATATGAAGAATTAGTTTCTTTTTTAATATAAATATGCATATGAAATGCAACCCCCAGCACTCTGCCGCACTTTTGCATCTATATCGTTAAATAACTCCTAAAGAAAGCCTTTAGGGCATTAAAAACTAAACTTTTGAGGCCTCAATGAAACGTTCCTGATACTGTAACCCACAGTGTGATATCTTCTTGTATATTCTATTACATTTTTGCTGGTTCGACGCTTCTCGATTCTACCCCAGCTCTTCAGAGCCTGTAGAATCAGCAATTGTGTGTGAAATTAATCTAATTACCTTATTTTATACACGATTGAATTACATGGATGTACTTCTCTCCTCGGTAAAAACGTTAAATAAGAATAGTTTTTTTATTGACAAGGGTGACATGATTGTTGTCAATTACAAGAAGACATAAAGAGAAAGTGACGGAATATGAGAAGGTCTTGAAGAAAAATATATATTAGTCTTAACATGGAAATGGAAAAATAGGAAAGAGGGTGAGGTTTAACATGCGAAGGTTCTCGCACGGGTACGCTAGTTACTACTAAATTAAAATTTGACGAACAAGTTGCAATTAGAAAAGCCTCGAGGTGGTCGGGATTGTATATGTGTCGTTGATTTTTGGTGCTCACAGCTTCTTCTGACACCTCTTAGAAAATCAATGTTTTATGTTAACAAAATATTATATGTATGCAATTTGATTCATTACAAAATTTAGAGATAGATAGATAGATATTTATTATTCTGCAGGTAGGTATACACAACCTGGTGGCAGAACTCTACAATTTACACATTACTAATATTAACTTTAAATTATTTAACAACGTAACTTCAAATTATTTAAAGACATAATGATGATAATAATAATAATAATAATAATAATAATAATAATAATAATAATAATAATAATAATAATAATAATAATAATAATAATAATAATAATAATAATAATATGCTAACAATAATAGTCTTAACTACATTTTTTGGTTGACCTGCACAGTTATTTGAAACTATTAAATACAAGATTACACGAATTTTTAATTACACTTCACTTCACTTCACTTCACTTCCCAACATTTGAAATTCGCTTCTCTTTCTACTTCTATACTGCACTACACTGCACAACACTTCACCACACTTCAATACAATACTACTTCGAATATAATTATATATTTAGAACAGGAACGCATTTAATAGTAATTAACACAATAATAATAGCAATAAAATATCAATAATAATCAAAAATAACTGATATAATAATCCAACTTACTAAATTAATAAAGTTTACATATACCATTAGTTAATTTGTAATTAGTTAGTTAATTTGCTCTGACGTATCTGAGCGACGCCTTAACAACAATTGTCACAACCTGACACACTTTTTGCAACTTAGCTCTAGGCCATTATCTCTTTCCTTAGTCGTCATTGTTCCTTCTCCAACCTTCAGTTCTAAAAATGGAAGTAAAAATATAATTGACAAACTGGTAAAATTGTATTTAAATTTACAGCATGAATACACTTTCTATCCGTCCAGCTTCGACAATAAATTAAAAGTAACTGTCATCATGCGTCCAGTAAAGGCTTCATCGAAAGAAATTCTTTATAAGGAGATTAAACTTCCCTTAGTCGCGTAACGAAGGTTTTCTGCTGATGATTTTTCGTTTGAGAACCTTTTTGTTGTTAAATAGAAATTTGACTTTCTGCTTTCTGAATTTTTGTATCAATACATCTTAAAGTGATTGTGACATCTACAGCAGTGTGAATCCAAATCTGGACCCACGAGTCCTTTCATTCTATTATCGCGTGTTGAATAGTTTTTCAAAGGCCGAAATATTTCCTTTTCGTAATTTGAAAATATAGGTAGTTGTTAAAACATAATAAGATTTTAAATGTTCAATCATTATATTAGTAATCAGAACGTACAATTAGTTCCTGCACACAATGGTTTCAGAATGTAATACACCAAGAAGTTTTCTTGATGAAACGACTATTAAAATTTTATGGTTTCACCTGACTCAAAAGTTATATACTTGTTCTAATGATGCACAGTTACTTTACTAATCAATAAACCTTCAGTTTTATTTATTCGTACATAACCATCTGCTTGTTACGCTTTGCCTGTCACCAGAGCATCAACGCGAACCGCCATCTTTTCTAGGATTTTGATGCACACACTCCGCGCGGACGCGGCACAAAGGTGTGCCCGAAAGCGGAACCTTGCGGTACACCACGTTTCCGCACGACGCTAAAACAGCGATTGCCGCGTCCTCACTCCCCTCCGAGATGAGATCCCCGCCACCCTCTCTGTCCTCGCCGACCCCAATCTCGCGGTGGCGTGCGGGGATCCATAAACATGGCGCGTAAACTGCGGGCGGCCGCGCGGCACCCGACATCAGCATTCATGGCGGCCGCGGGCAGGCACCGGCGCGAAGGGGCGAAGGGCCGGACCTGGGCGCGGGATCTGCAATGAAAATGCATATTGCCACCCTTTTAATCACAACTTTAAGTACTCTTTTATAGTAAACAGCAACACAACAATTTGAATGTATATAGCCCATTTGTTGAAGCTTTGAAATTCCCGTGAAATATATTTCGTAATTATTTTTTAAAATTGTATGAAATTATTTATATAAAAACATTTTTTTTTGAAGTTAATAATTATAGGATTGGAAGCGACGTAAAAAACGAATTCGAATTGTTTTACTCTGCTCTACTCGCGTCGTTAATGAAAAGACGCTGCAGTGCAGAGACCTGGTAGGGGAGCAGTTAGTGCACCTAGGTGTTCCAAAGTAGACCGCGAGTGTTTGCATTTGTTGTGACAGTGACTACACTCACGACTTAGTACGAGTAGGGACCTGTGACGACTCCAATATGGTTAATACGTGTTTTTATTCTAGCAATCTCGCAGCTGAGAGGTTGTAGCTAAAGAAGCCCATATACAAGTTTGCAGACAGAAAGTCGCTGGAAAGATAGTGGTGAAATATTCTACTGGAGAAAGATGCTTGTGGGCCGCGATAGCTCAACGGCAAAATTGTTGACAGGTTTTAGGGAACATGGCAGGTCCGAGGCGGATTTTAGACACTTGCTAGGTAGCTAGGCCACGATTTACGCGCAGTCTTTCTTCCCCATCCTTGAGAATTCCCTTTCTCTCTCTCTCTCTCTCTCTCTCTCTCTCTCTCTCTCTCTCTCTCTCTCTCTGTCTCTGCCTCTCTCTGTTTGAATGATTGATTTTTTCGTGTTTCCGGGCGCGTCAACTGCTTTGGTCATTAGTTCCGTTACTGTAGTGTATGTTTTTTTCTCGGGAGATGACGGTGATCTTTCCCCGCTGGATAGCGAGATCCGGCGCCAACCTACCGTCGGCTAGCGGGGTTTCCCCCCTAACCAGGACTCTCCCACCAACGGGGCACCGCGCCAGCTGGGACAAGCTCTAAGCTCCCGACCGGTCTCCCGCAATATGTGGTAGTGTAGTGCATGTTAGTGTAAGTGTATGTGTGTTAAGGGAGAGGATAGGACAAGAAAGAGGAAGGACAGATCGCGCGCGGTCCGTGGCCCGTTCGGTAGGGTACTGCTCCGGCATTCGCCTGGTGTTGATCGGAGAAACCACGGAAAACTACCGATCAGAGCAGCCGGCCGCTAGAATTTTCTTCCAGACAGCGACTGAATTCGACCTAGCTGAAGATGTAGTGTCGAAAATCCTGCCGCCGTCAGGACTCGAGCCTAGGACCTCCCGATAAGAGGCGCTGCAGTGACATCAGTTGATGCACTGAGCTACCGCTCCCGGTCTCTCTGTATCTCTGTGTCTCTCTCTCTTTCTCTCTCTTTCTCTCTCCCTGTCTCTCTCCCTGTCTCTCTCCCTGTCTCTCTCCCTGTATCTCTCCTCTCTCTCCTCTCTCTCCTCTCTCTCTCCTCTCTCTCTCTCTCTCTCTCTCCTCTCTCTCTCCTTACACAAGCACACGCTGATACTTGAATGCATCTGATTTCTACTCACGTTAGGGGACCAGCCGGGAACTTTAGAGTTTGCTTCAACTGGAGCAGTGCCCTGGACTATTACCTGCAGTTGACTGGAGAGAAATTACTACTTACTCGCCCAGCGCCCCTACTTGCGTTAACTCAAATACCATAGGAAGAAAGGCGGAGAGACCGAGAGTACAAAAATCTTCAGGGCGTTTCCCTCTGTCTCAAATCCCTCAGCGCACGATGCAACGCTAAAACAAAGTGACCCACCGACGCCTCTCTTTAACGCCGAGGTGGTCATCTTTTAATCCGCTTAAGTCTGTTTTGATTAATTTTACGCGAGTGGTCAAAATTTACGACTTCGAGTTAATCCTTGTCCTCTTCGACGGGGGAGGGGGCTTAGAACCTTTTGTTTGTGCCCTAAATTGTGAGAACGGACACCAAGTTTTAAACATGGAACTCAATTGTGTTTAGGCTTTGCGTAATAACTTACGCAGACACTATAGTTCAGCAGCTGTAAAATATACAATGAGATTGACGATGAATAGAGTTTTTTAATATATAGAAATGTTATTGTTCACAGAAGTAAGACTTACGAAGTTTTAAAATCTTACTCTGTTGTCTGCCGCCTTATTGCCGCACACTAAGCGGAGACTGACAGGAACATTGGGAGAGGTTACACTATTTTTGTTCAATAAAATTATTATTGCATCCTAGTTATTGATTCGCTGATCAACAGTGCCTTACCAATCAGGTTTTGATGTCCAGTCTATACAATCGTATATCAAAATCGATCGTATACGTTACATACAATCTTAGAAAACTGGATTGAAAAGTGGAGGAACAAAGTAAATCCAACAAAGTCAATAGCTAAGATATTTTTCAACCAATCCATTGCCGCTAACCCGAATAAACGCCGACGTTCCTTGGATTCTAAGCACACTTAAGTGCAATATTGAGGACCACATTTATACTCTTATCTAACGTGAAAATACCTCTGTTAAACTCAAACAAGAATATCAAAATCGACTCCAAAAACTCCCCTTCACAATAAACTGACATTCTTCTGTTCCTATCGCATGCACCTTCCTTCTACTCGGGTACAAAACAATCATATGATTTATCTTATTATATGGTTGCTCCGTTTGGTGCAATGTCGATCCCACCAATACATGTAAACTCCAAACATTCCAAAATAAAATCCTAAGAATAGAAACGAAAGAACCTTGGTTTGAAGAAAACAAATTTCTCCATCATTATCTCCATGGAATTCATACCCCCAAGACTTATTTTTAACATGCAAAATGTCCCCATAATTTTGCACTTTAAAGTAGGGCTCATGGGTGCCTCAACCCGGAGCCTTACAATCAAAAACTGGTTCCTTTCTACTCTATTCTCATACATCACGTTGATTTCTCTTAAGCGGCTAAATCGCTCGGTAGAGTTTCACCCAACAATGTTGTGCTATTGTCTAGTTGGTGACTACCAATGTGTTATATCGTGTGTGTTCAACGAGAATAGATGCACAACTAGAAACGATCCACGGCTGAATTGTATAAAATGAATCACACAAAAAATTGTTTGTTTATTAAGAAAAACGAACTGGTAAATAAATGTCGTATAACCTTAAATGAATTAAAACGTTAGAATATTAGTTGAGGTATTCCAAAATATTATCCTTTCAATATTTTCTTGAGGTTTGTCAAGCCTCTTTCAGCTGCTGATAAACCAGCTTATAACATCTTCGTCATTCAAATTGTTTTTTTTTAATTTCAAATACACTAGTATTTGAAATAGCAGTGATTAATAATCAGGCTATAAAGCGCTGAATTTTAAAATCAGCGATGTGAAAAATTGAATAATAATAATAATAATAATAATAATAATAATAATAATACAGATTAACCAATAAATTTTGGACATCGTCATTCCCATGAGTTTTATGCCAATAATAAAATTCAGATGATAAAAAATCAGTACAAAAAATACAATAACCTACATTAAATCATTGAGTGAAGAATAATAATTCCTTATTATACAAATAAATAAATTGTAATATAAAAATATTAACAAAAACTGTCAATTGTATTAGTTGATGAATCAATGTATGCAATTCATCCTAAAAAATTGTATTTGAATAACTGATTGAAATATTCAAATCATTTCTACAAATTTATTTTCCAGAATTAGCTATTCTTACAGTAAATCAACCAATGATTTCTAAAGGGCAATTTTTTTACTTAAGTCCTGCCATCGAGAAGACGAATTTTATTGGCATTTAGAGCATAATTTGCATTTAAAATTTCATTCTAAGAATCGAATCTTAACAACCGTCCAATTAAAATTTTTCTAACTAATCCCAAAGAGAACGAGAAAACTTAAGATATTTAATACCCAAGGCTTTGTTTGAACTTGACATAAATGGAGGACGTCATTAAAATATAATTCCACACCCAAGTATCCCACTAAACGCGGAATTAATGAAACCTCGAAAGAAGAGGTTTTGCCTCTTCCAATTTCTCGTGGCACCATCTTTACTCTTTTGTTAAAATTGGTAACTGTTTCCGGCGAAGCCAAGAGTTTAATCAATTTCATAAGAGAAATTTAATTACGCGAGCCGTAATCCCGGTGCGTAGCAATCGCGAAGGTATGCAATATTCATATTTATTTGGGAAATACCTGGGCGGGAAAAGCCTTAGGAACGAGCTGCACTGCTCACCTTCATTGAAACTTTTGAAAATTAATTACTGCATCGTAGCATCGGCCGCTGTCCGTCCCTCTTAGGAGCAGAGGGGAAAGTCTGGCATACTTACGCGGAAGTTGCCGTCCGCGGGTGGATCGAAGCCGTCGGCCCGAGACTATTCGTGTCTGTACCTTCATGCGCTGACGCGTGGACGGGAGCAGGTAGGCGTGGGGTGGGTGGTGGTGGTGGGGGGGCATGGCTCTGTAATAGCGCTGCAACTCTGGGCGCAATTTCCGGCGTCTCACTCGGTGCATTGCGTCAGACTTGTTTATCTCTTCAACATTCAGCTTGAAAGAAATTCATTGTTAGAAAAACTTACGTACTTCGGCAGACCGGATTGTTTACTTAAAATTAAGACAATACTGAAAACGGAGGTTAGGAAACTATTATCATTATTACGGAGGTTGTTGTTGTTATTGTTATTATTATTATTATTATTATTATTATTATTATTATCGCGAGTTTTTTACTCTCTTCACTATGCGCAGGAACATTCACCTGACCATTGCTGGTCTAGGCTCGGCCGATCTCGCAGAGAAAAGACACGAACGAATGTTACTCTGTAGACATTTTAGTCAAATGTTTCCAAATCAGTAGCACATCTCAGAAATTCTCTTACTATTCTGCAGCTATCCAGTATTACTGCTTTCTGCAATTGCTGTATGCATGAAAATGGTAATTCTAACACTTGAATTGCATGGTCTGTGTGTTTTGGGATTAATCCGTGGTGGACATGATTATCGGTTGTATGTCGATATTCTGAAGTCTCCTTTGATGACGAAGCTCTTGAGCCAGCGGTACATATTTCTGAATTTACAAATGAAATACAGATTCTAGATTGTTATTTTTGACGACTGCAAAATCGATTATCATGGCTGTTTTCTTGAGCTTGTTTAGAACTATTATATCTGACCTGTTGTTCGAAATTGTTGTGTCTGTTTATTATTATTATTATTATTATTATTATTATTATTATTATTATTATTATTATTATTATTATTATTGTGCCGTGTTGTGTTGTGAAATGAACTGAAACGTGGTATGTGTAAGAAATACATTATAGTTTGGTGAGGTGGAGGCTTGTGAGGTAAAATTTAACATTATTTTATGACGTATTTTATTGTTGGTAAATATAGTCGGAATTGAAGGTTTAGGAATTCCGCGTCAAGTTCCTTACTTAACTGCAACAAATTTAAAGATCTAATGTATTTCCTATTTAGTTTTTACGTGCCTCTGTGGCTAAACCGTTGGCCTGTGATTGGATGTCATATTTCAGTTTGATCATAAAGTGTAAGTTAAATGTAATGTTCGTTGTGTAGTCGCTATGCCGCTCCCTTTGTGAGTCGGTCGCAATGCCTGCGATAGCTTGGTGACAACACAATTGCCTCTGCAGCATCGTTGACCGGGCAGAAATAGTTCTCAGTCCTGACACTGGCAAATTATTGACATAGGAAGGTTGATTTCAACTTCTGCTTGGAGGAGAATTGTAGTGGCCGGCTGCTCTGAACGACAGTTTTCCGTCGATCGGTACCACTCGCAAATCTTTCTTTTCTTTCCCCAAGCGCAAGCACACACACATACACACACACACACTAACACACATGTCGCGACCTGATAGCTTGTTCCGGGTGAGGCAGTGCCCTTGGGGAGAGGGGGAGTTTCCAGGCGGGGAAAACGACACAAGCGGACGGCAGGTCGACGCCGTATTTCATGAACCAGAGTGGGAGGAACAGATCCGACTCCTGGGATATAGCAAACACTATACTTACGAGAATATAAATCGTAATTGGAGTAGGTGTAGTAGTTTCGTATGGAAACATTAATGATCAGTCAATCACCAATGAATCCAATCGTCTAAAGTGTTTGTCTCACTTTCAGTCAAAGATTGAATTATCAGCTTATTCAGCAAGGTCAAATGTTTATAATTACGTATTCTTATACTCCATAATGTTTGGTACCGAGCGCTGTCTAAAAGCAAACTTGAATAAATCTCTGTACTTTCACGGAAGAGGAAGTCGTGGTGGAAGGTGCAGGCAGGCCACAAAGGGCGCGCGTGGCCCACCTGATTCGCCCTTCGCCTTGGCCCTCCGCCCTGGGGGTTGGGGGGGGGGGCGGTGCGCGCCCATCTCCGCCGCCGGCCGCAATTAGCCGTCCATTGTGGGGCGCGCCCCTCCGCCCATTGTCCGCCCGGCCGCCTGCAATCTGCCACGCAAACACTGGCGGCGCGGCGGGGCAGGGGGCCGTGCAGTTCTTTGACGTCAACCGGCCGCCTTCAGAAAGCTTCGCGGCGATTTCCTCGACTCGTCCGGCATTGGTCACGCCGCTCGATTTCTACCGCTGTTGTTTTTTTTTGTTTACTACGTCCCTTTAAGGGCCAATGTTTCCTGTTTCAGGGCATGCAAGATTGACTAAAATACATTATAAACAAAACATTTATAGCACAGAAGCATACATGGTACATACGCTCTAATACATAAATAATTCAAAATCTAATCATTAATATCACAATTTGCCATATTTACTTCTAAGCGGTTTATGAATTTTCATTCCGCACTTTTTTTTCGTTCTTAACCACTTCTTTTGTCCTTGTCGCTCGTCTGCTGTCTTAAAAAAGTATTTTAAGTCGCATCAACAGCTAGGTCATTTTCGACTAAATGCACTATTGCACGACTATTTGCACTAATACATTGTTTTACATTTTACGTTATCAATCTTAAGTGTTTACAATATTAAGGTTACATTACAATGTGATTATGGATACAAAAACTTAGGCATTAAAATTACACCAATGATAATTATAGCATAAAGGATTGAGAGATTTCATTATTCTAATACCGTTAAATATTATCCAAAACAACTATTTCAATACAAAATTTTATCATATTACTTTGGTATGTATTATCACTTAGAATATAACTAAAATTTTCTGTATAAAAAAATTGGATGGAATTGTATTGGAGACATTCCTGGAGGATGTGATTAAGGTTCAGCGGGTAATTGCAGGAGGTACATACCTGATTAGGTTTTCTCCAGGATGTGGCTATGGGAAAATTTGTATCCTGTCTTCCGTCTCCCTGCAATCGAGTTTCCAATCTCCTTGAATTCCGGGATTCATATCCCGGTCGATCCATCTCGATGATGTCCCTTTCCGGAGGAGAATTCTAGGGCGCTTGGTCTGATTGGTAGTTTTATGCCTTTTCTCCGATCAACACCAGGCGAATGCTGGGGCAGTACCCTAACAAATGAGTCACGGACCGCGCACGATCCTTCCTCTATCTTCCTTGCCCTATCATCTCCCCTTATACACATTTACACTAACATGCACTACACTATCACACAACCGTCGGGAGCTTAGAGCTTGTTGTGGCTGGGGCGGTGCCCCGCTGTTGGAGTTACCTGATTGGGAAAACCCGGCTAGTCGAAGGTCAGTCGATACCTATCTCACCATCCGTTGGGGGAAGATCACCGCCACATCCCGAGAAAAACATGTACTGCACTTGCGGAACTAACGTTATCACGTGACATGCGCGGAATCAACAATCAACCAATTGTGTTACCTGTAGGTTTTCACGGAGCTCTCTCGTTTTCAAGTTACTCTCTCATATTCAAAATTCAAAGGCAGATAGGGTGGTTAAAGTACTTTAAATCAGTTGATGCTTGCTGTGAAACCACTTCTCTCGCGGTAGAGTAATTCGACAGGAGTCGCTAATGGGATGACCAAATGCTTTGAACAATTTGAATTACTAAAATACACTTGTTGCACCGTCACGGTCACATCAACATTTTCTACGAGAGACATTTACTGAGCGGAACACATTTCCGACGTAATTGCCCATTCAATAAGGTGACAGGGTGGTGATGTTTGAATATGAATGAGTGAACTTTGACGTGTCGGTTCCAGTGATTGCTGCCGTTGCGAGGGAGTGCCAGTATTGCAGATTGTGTGTGTGTTTGTGTGTTACTGATTATATAATGTCGGAAACATAAAGTGATCACTTAGGAAATTGTCATGTGGAAGAAATCAAAAAAATAATTATTTGCCCTTCAAAAATATTATTTTGCATTATTAATTCCTTATTCCTGTGCATTTGACTGTCACTTTCAACGCTAAAAACCTACTATTGTTTCATTAGTAGGTTTTTAGCGTTGAAAGTGACAGTCAAATGCACAGGAATAAGGAATTAATAATGTAAAATAATATTTTTGAAGGGCAAATAATTTTTTTTTATTTCTTTCACATGACAATTTCCTACGTGATTACTGTATGTTTGTGTTCACTCTCTGGAGAAGGTTTAAAATGTCGCTATGCTCTGATGGCCAGCGGAAGGGAACGATGTCATGACTGTGTCAACTGTGAATAATTTTCGCCTGTGGACTTCGCAAAGCAAGCTGTTTAGGTGAAAATAAAATCCCTAGTACACTCTCCTGGCGAGTAGAGCATGGCTATAGAACGTGTTAATTTTGTTCTGGAGTGTTAAGTTCTCTCTCTCTCGCTCTCGCGCTCGCTCTCGCGCTCTCTCTCTGTCTCTCTGTCTCTCTGTGTGTGTCTCTCTCTCTCTCTCTCTCTCTCTGTCTCTCTTTATATTACTGAAATATGTCTTAAATCCTACGAAGTCTAGTAATTTGTTTATCGCATTTTTCATACTTTCTTGATATAGAGCAGAATATTATCAGTTCTTACTTCTTAGTTCTGACTACATGTTTACTGAGAGTTGATTTAAATATTATAATGATATTTAATTATTGTATTATGTTCTGTTACAACCATTTGGAGTAAGATAAGATAATGGAGTTCAAATTAGATAATATCAGAGATTGAGTTCAATTTGTAAAGGGCAGAAATATTGAATCGGATGTGTGAACTATATGGGAAAATAACCTGACATGCTGCAAAACATATCTGAATTAAATGGCCATTCTGAGTTTACTGGTTGTGACGAAAAGTGATTCATGGTCTTTCGGGATAAAGTCCTTAGAACCAAAGAGATGCAATGGGACGGACTCGATTCCCTTCCAGGCGATGTGGCCCAGGAGGGGGGAGGGGGAATGCGGCGTAAGTTCGCAAACTTGGCGTCTCCCTCGAAGGGCGCGGTGCCCGCGAAGTGACTTGTTTCCCGAGGACTCCCGAGGAGAACAGCGACGTCACTCGACGTGCGAAGGCACTGCGGTACAACCTAGTTAAGGCGAACATGGAGTTCGTCTTCTACTGGGTGTTTCATACTAGTTTCACGTTCTGTGATTATTTTACATACACACAATAACGTTCTTATATATGTAATACAATATATATATATATATATAGTATTATATATATAATACAATATATTTTACAACGTAAAATAACGTTCTTCATAAGCACGTTGGAAACGTTAGAAGGAATTTATCGGCAAAAATTGTATTGTTATGACATGCATGTAAAACACAATTCCATTTTAATGAGTGTTCTTCTTACTGTGTAATATTTAATAGTATATCCAGTTACCAATAGTTTTTTTGCATTATTGTCTTGGAAATGAGTACTACCAGTTTCGGAACTTATGAGAATATCAAAATCCTAACAGCAATATTTCATAAAGCTTCCCTGACAGAAATTGTAATAAATGAAACATCTTTTAATAATAATTGACTTTATTATAACGATTGGGTTGAAATTTCTTTGAAATATTAAAAATAATTGTCTTTTGTATAATTTTAGTTGCATTTTCGAATTTTGTACAACACATTCTTCGTACTTCTATTCAATTTTCGCATTCTATGCTCTGCTCTTAAAACATTTACATCTCTTCTTTGAAAGTAAGTAAAACTAATTGTAGCCTTATTGTTTAGAAGCATCTCATATTGTTTCAAAACGTATTTTATAGTTTCCTTTTTTTAATGATTACTTAAAACATTATTTCCGCGTTCGATCCTCCATTTTCGACGTTCTGGTACTGGATGCCCTCAATCGTATGAATTATTCCGTTGCTTTCTTTTAGTGCGGGCACGTCAAACCGCGCCCGCACGAGCTACTTGCCCGTCTGGGAAGCCCGGCGCTTCTACGGGCACGGGCGACTTTCCCTAACTCCGCACTCATTTCCCCTTAAAATCCAGAAAGGGGTGTACATGCGCAAGCTGAAGCGGCGCGAGGTGGTGAAGTCTTGATAAGAAAATATGTTTGCTAGATCTTTTCTATCAAATATTATTATATGAGATTATATTATTCTCTTCTTATTACTACTTCATGTTTATTTCATTACTACTTTCTCCCTTACATAAACATATTTTCTAAGTTGACAGGAATATGTTTGGATGACAAAATATTTCCTTATTCTCGTTTAATGTTGGGTTATTTAGACATTCAGTTTTTTATTGTATTTAGCAATAACGCGAAATAAATTAACACGTCTCACGTCGTAAGTTAACAATTCTCGCTTAAGGACGGTCAACACTTTTAACAGACAAGAATATTTATCTGTAAAACCTCCTAACCTGAACGTAGAAAGTTAATGCTTTTATATCACTTTTAAGGTAATAGGATTACAATATAAAGACATTTTTGATTCATTTTTTAAATTTTACTCTCAGTTGAGAATTTAAAAAGTGACTCGTGTAGTTTTTCATTTGAATGGATAATTTGTTTGCTTTGAACGGAAAATGGGAATTAATATAACTTAATAAGATGGGAACTACATTTGTGACAATAATTGTCAAGTAACGCCTCTCAAAGACTCTCATGAGCGAGATAACCAGTAACTTACCGCCACTCCGTACCAATTTGTAGAACCCTCACTTTTAAATCTCGCGCTAATTTCTCTGGACGCAGTGCCCGCGAGCTCAAGAACGCTTGTTACCTTGCTCGCGACCTTAACATTCCTGTTTTAGTGTATACCAGGCCACTTATCTAAATGTAATTTATCTTTTTGAAGAGTTTGTAAACGTAAGGTAATATTTGTAAGTGTTTTAAACTTACAACTTGTTTTTTCGAAACAAATCACATTTAAGATTGAAATGTGCGGGCTAATTTCTCCACATTACACCTAGTAGATTATGACTTATGGATCATGCATAACTAGGAGACGGTGCGTTTAGGCCCTTAGAACGAGGAAATTGCGAGTTTATTTTCTCATAAGTGTGATTGAGTTGTTGAGAAATCAGGAAATAATTAGTAAATTCATAATTAAAGCGGAAAATGTGCATTAACCTAAAGAGGTAATGCATTATTAGTAGCGTATACGCCAGCGAAGCGAATGAAATTGACCAAATTAATGATCAAATTCTGTGAAATAATTGCATGTATTGCTAAAGTGTAGAATTATTTTGATAGAGATATTGTTCATATTGAATGTGCATAAATTCGTAGTTATATAGAAATAGAATAGGAACTCGTGTAGATGAGTAAACTATTAACGGAGTCAATATTCAGGAATGAGTTTCATAGCTACTAAAGGTAGAGTTTTCGAGTATTTTAATATCCATTTAAAACGATGATTTATGAAGACAAAATGTTTCCAAGGATTCAGCTACTTAAATAGGGGTATAACGTGTAAAAAGCAGAAAATATGCTAGAAAATAATTTAGACAAAACTGTGGTAATTATGTTAGACTAGTTGTTATAAATATAATATTGTACATATTAAAAACATGCTCTGAATATGTTTGCCGTCTTTCACAACTGCACTTTGACAAGCACAGATTGTTTTATTTTGAAGTTAATTAACATTTAATTACCTACAGAATACTGATAATTGGTCAAACAATAACTGAACAGTGAATGTAATAGGACCACAAGAACCAAAGCCCGCTTCACAAAAACTGATATGATCGCTCTTCGCCTTTATGCCGTACGTATATGATTTCCGAGGTCATTGGTGAGCATAAAGGTTAGTTCTAGGGTGGTGTGAGAAAGGTGAACGTTGGTCGAGAGAAGCGTGGAAATTGTAAGGTATTTTTATTTTATTTAATAGGTAATTATTATACAGACAAATTAGATAACTTGATACTATGTGGCTAAGCCGAAGGCCTTTAAGCCATTACAATACCTACATACTACCGCGGTCTAACCTTTCGAATTGTGATATTCACCTCAAATAGTAAATCCATCACATCAAAGCTGATGAAAAGAGACCATAAAGTACAGCTGAGAGAGAAAAATTGAAAAGTACTCCGTTGTGGATCAATCAATATTTTTCAACGGGAATTCTTTGGTGGTCGTCGGATTCTGAACAATTTCAAGCGAATTTTAACGAAACGGTCACCTCGTGCGGAAAGGTTGTGATTGATAATATTAAAATTGTGCATTTTTAATAACTTGTTAACACCCTCCTTTTAATCACAGTCGTTTAATAACACATTGATAATGTTTTTAATAACACATTAAAGCCGAACGTTGCTTTACGCAACTTTTACATTTTTTAAAAATTTTGTCAATTATTATAAGCATTCTCTTTTGGAATTGGCTCATTATTCAATTCATTTAGTCTTAAAATAGTTTACAAACAGGGCGTATTTAAAATAAATGCTTCCCTAGGCTGGGGATTAAATAAAAGGACGAGCACACCCGATTTTTTTCTTAATTTGACATTTTTATTATTACTTTTTCTAATTTCTCTATGTAGATTTATTTCCAAAACATCATTTTTATTACAGTTTTAATACTACAGAAACTTCATGTTTACTTACCTATTATGTGGCTATAATAATAAATAACTCATCCTACCTGCATGGGAACAGTACATGTAAATTTGACGCATGAGAGGGAAAAAGCAGGAAGTCTACGGAAATTTTATTTAAAATTTTTATTATATACCCTGATAAAACACTTCAGTACACTGATAAAAAATAAAATACACGTATAGTCTTCCCCGATTGAAGGCTCCTTGCTTCAAACTCGTCTTTTGCCTGACAATACTAAAATAAATTATTTCCGTCGGTTTACATCTGTTTGATGACAATTCGTATGCACTTTCTGTTGAGGCATGTTAGCGTCTTTTTGACACTCGTTGATTCCAAATTGAGGTGCTTGGTAATTGAGTAACACGTAGCTATAATCGTCATTCAATTCACAAACGTTGGTTATCTGCTGTTGAGGGTGTTGTACTCCGTGATAGTTTTCCGCTAGGCGAATGTTTCCATGGAGTAAATGTATTCATTTAGCTAGAATGCAAGGAAAGTACATTTCAAAACTTCCCTTTTAAAATAATTTATTTGCATGCATAGTTATCTGATTAAAAATTAGTCTACTAAGACTAATGAAAAGTGTGTTGAAAGAACACAATGCGGTCTTAACTCGATCAGTATTTTGTTTCGGCAGTTTACATGCATTTGATGATCATTCACTCAGATACACATTTTCATCTTATATTTGACATGATTTCTATTGGTTCTTGCTATATTATTTTTAGTTATTATGTTGGAATAATGTAAATGACTTGCGAAAACAATCCCTAACCTTTAAATTAACGTACTTAGATGACACTCTGAGACATTAACATATGGCTCTCGGTACACTTCGCTTAGGGAAGAAGACATTTTGCAAAACTTCAGCGATTCTCAGCTGTTTTAGAACCCGTGGGAAAATATTGTATACTGGTCTGAACACGTTAAAATAGAATTTCTTCAGGAAACGACCAAGAACGATGCACAGCGTCTCGTCACAAGACGATGTTTTGCTTATTACGCTGCGTTGACGTCCCTGGGAGACGGTGCGTTTCGCGAAGGAATAAGAAACCTCAGCTTCATTATTCTCTTCCCTCCCGACGATAAACTAACAAAAGAGCGCGCGAACAAAGGACAGTTTGCTGCTTCTTCGAGAGCGCGGCGCGGCCCGTGCGGGAAACAGAAGAACGACGACGAGGGAGCAGGATTAGAAAGAAACCAGCTGGGACAAGACTTTGCAAACAAGACACATACTTCGTATTTCATATGAGATTTTTATACAAACCAGCAGAACCAATTTAGAAATATCGCTGATTGTTCAGGCGATATGACACTTGATTTCTCAACTGTTATATGGTTATATTCTTGAAAATTTATTCAAGTTTTGAATGAAAGTATTTTGGGGTTATGCCAACGACACGTTTGCGCGCGTAAAATAATTTTATTGTCAAGTTAGTTAGATATTTATTAAAGTGCGTATTGAGCTAATTCTCGGTGGTAAACATGATTACAATTAGATTTGGGACAATTACATAACTATTACGTTTATTTGCAAATAAAATTACAATTAGAATTAGAGATTGATATCCTAGTTCTCATTAATTTTTAGTATCTCTAAATTGACTTATAGCTTATCTAACACTTCACTTCATTTCACTACACTGCACTGCACAGCACCACTCCCATACCCTCCCCTCCACTACGCTACCCTTCACTGTATAAGGAACATCACCTTATTAATATTAATAATAATAATAAAAATAATAACGATAATGTAAGCAATAATAATAACTTAAACATTACACCAAAGCCAAAATCAGTGTTAGTAATTATATCAATAATAATAATAATAATAATAATAATAATAATAATAATAATAATAATAATTATTATTATTATTATTATAATTATTTTAAAATTTGACTATATTAGAAGGAAGAGCCTCTAGTGCTTTTGCAGGTAGTTGCAGTTTGTTACAACCTACTATAGTACGATTCACAAAGGAGAACTTGCCTATATCAGTTCTTTACTTTCAACGACGTATTTCTCAAGGATGGTCTGATCTGCTTTTATAATTTAGTTTCTGTAAGCTTTTACCAATGTCTGTCCATGCTGTGTTCCGTTTGTTTTGTACATTACACATAAACGCACCTATTCCTTTCTCTTAGATAAAGGTTCCCGTTCATCTTGTCCTTCAGCAACTTGGCCATGATTTGTAAAATTTCCGGCCCGTTTTTGAATTTTATCTAATGCCTTGATTTGCCCTTTTCTGTTCGAGTCTCAGCATGCCGCTCCGTATTCTAAAGTAGGACGAAAAAGTGTAGTATATGATAAAGATTGGGCATTTAAACTAGTTTTTTAGAATACGAAGTGAGCGTCCTCCATGATTTTTTGACCGTAATGTTAATGAACAACCGAATGATCCGACCAATTCAAGTAACCTCGCAGGACCAACTCCAAATACTTAGTTTTTTGTACATGTTAATTCCTAACTCATAATTGGAGTGTACATTTGAGCAAGACTTGTTACAGCAAATGAATTTACTCTTTTCCGGATTTAATTCCATCTTATTCCTGCATGCCCAGTTCCATAAACAGTTTAGATCGTTTAGTAAAATACGTAAAATGTATACGATTTTATTCCAGTTGGAATGTCATTAATGAACGCTAAGAATATCAATGGCCGTAACACACTCCCCTGGGGGACCCCAAAGGTTACATAGGCTTTAGATTTATATTTATTACCTATTCAGACTGTTTGAGTTTGCCCCGTAAGAAATTCCATTATTCATAAGATTATGCTATGATCTACTCCCTTCGTCTAATGAACCTGCAATGTCCTGACATAGAGCAATAGTCTGGCTGTCGCACTAATACCCAGTTTGAAAACCGTGTTGATTTTGAAAAAGCCAATCAATTTTATTCCAAATTCTATACTTTGTAATTATGCGTTCTATCTGTTTGCATAAGACTGATGTCAAACTTGTAAGCTTGTATCAATAATCCTTTAGTCTCCCCCTTGTAAATCGGCTATACAATTGCCTCTTTCCAATTTTGAGGAATCATATTATTTATAGTGACGTCCATTAACCGTGCAAGGTCAGGAATCATGGATTTCCCTCACAGTTTCAGGATTTCTCCTGATATTCCATCAGAATCTACAGATTTATTTCTCCTAATTTTTGCGATCCTTTTTCTAATAATTCCTGCATTGAGTCAAAAGGTTTCTATTACGGGCGTTGTTTCACTTACTGGGGTTTGATCCTTCGGCTTGAAAACAGATGCGTAATGTCTATTTAAACAAGCCGCCTTTTCACTGTCATTTGTAATTAGCGAACCGTCTGCCCCGCAGATCGCTTGAATACTTTCTTTGTTCCCTTTCTTATGTCTCACATTCTTAAAGAAATGTTGCCAACAGTTCAATCGATTGTTTAGAATGCACTACACATAATTTTCTGGGTGTGTAACTTTAATGCTAGTAAGTCTTTAAATAATTGTACGCTTTCCTAACCTACATTTTAAGTCACCCCACGTCTTTGTTGTAGTATACCGGATCCGAATGGCACCGTAGTTTCTTGGTTGGCACGAATTTTGCTAAGCATTCTGAAATTATGCTCTTAAAGTTTGTCCAGATCTGTTCTACTGTATTTCCGCTAGCAGCTCAAGTTGGAAATTTGCTTTTCAAATATAATTGCATGTTTGTAACGTCTGTTCTATAAAACAGAAAAAATTTGTCTTTCTATTACAGGATCATTTCGCTTACCCCCCTACACATTTTTAGAAGGACTCCTTTGTGATCGCTAATTACAGGAATTATTTCGCAGGCAAGATGTTTATACACTGGTCTAATAAGGAAAGCGTCCAGTAAAGCATTATCTCGGCTCGATTTGGTCACTACCTGAGTTAAGCCGTTGACCCGAACCAACTCGTTAATGAGGCGTTGGGCGGTGCCTTCAGCCCCCACATCCCCCTCCCAGGTAGCGTGCGGTAAATTTAAGTATATTCTGATAATGAAATTTTCTCCACTTTTATTCGTTACGCCAGTTAGCTCTATAAGACTTTGCAACGGTTGTTGTCCCTCTTGTTGTGATCTATACGCACCTGTAATTTCCTATTGATTTTTTGAATTTTTATCTCGAATGTTCACACCTGTTATTTAAAATTTGTCATTCACCCATGCTTCTATTGCTTCAAAGTTGTCTTTTAAACATATAAAAACACACTCCATCAAAGCGATTTATTCTACCACGTCTGAATGTTAAAAAAAATTATCTGAAGATTTCAGTGTTTAATATCTCCGCATTGAGCCATGGTTACGTTCTTATCACAACATCTACATTGTATGATTCTACCGAGTTCCACTGTTTTATTATAAATACTCCTGCAATTAATCTGCATTAAAGAAAATCCAGAGACTCGCCTTCTTCGTCATTCGTTTTCGTAATGCAGCCGTCTCTCTGGCCACCGTTCCCGCGTCGCTGCCCGCCGATACGTCGCCGTTCGTCGCCGCAGCCACCGCATCGCCATCCCTCACCGCCGTCACTACTTCGTCGTCCGCCGCCGTCACCCCGCCACTAAAGATCACCGCTGCGTCGCCGTCATCGCCGCGTCACTGTCCGTCGCCGTCCGTCGCTGTCCGTCACCGTCCGTCACTGTTCGTCGCCGTCCGTTGCCATCCGTCACTGTCCGTCGCCGTCCGTCGCCGTCCGTCACTGTCCGTCGCCGTCCGTCGCCG